>CABFOW010001455.1:40265-65481 GCA_902141385.1 Timema californicum
TGTTTCGCTTGTACTCGGTCTTGTATACCAGCTTTTGCCAAATCTCATCGCACCTTCTACTCAGTTCTATCTTATGTTTCGCTTGTACTCGGTCTTGTATACCAGCTTTTGCCAAATCTCATCGCACCTTCTACTCAGTTCTATCTTATGTTTCGCTTGTACTGGTTCATGTATACCAGCTTTTGCCAAATCTCATCGCACCTTCTACTCAGTTCTATCTTATGTTTCGCTTGTACTGGTTCATGTATACTGGACTTAGCTGCAACTCAAATCACTTTCTACACAGCACACAGCTCCATCTATTGTTTCGTTCTCACTCGTTCTTTCTGAAAGAATTCTAATTGAATTCACTATATTTTATTTGCTTCAAATATATTTTATTTTTCTAAGTTAGTTAATTCAATATTTTTTTTACTGCTACTAGCTTTAAATATGCTGATCTATTTGTAATGAATTAAGTATTTGTTTTCATTGTATATTGATATTACTTATAATCACGGCCATTTGGTTGATTTTAACATTTTATCAATTATCTAAAGTATTGCCACCTAAAGATGTATTCGTTCGATTCACCGTTGATATATTTTGTATGGACATCGTTATAACATTTCTTAAAGGCCGCCAGCATTTTAAATGTCCTACGACTATGACATCAAATCCACTTAAAAAGATTTGAGCTGTGGATTATTTTTTTCTCTTTGTTTGATTGTTAAGCTACTAAGAAAGAGACGGCGCTAAATGTAAAGAGAACGAAATGAGCCGTCCATCATGATACCTATGCTAATCAAGAGATTTCTCTGAGACGGGCCTTCACTAGTCACGTCATGAGTAAGATTTAATTATTTCGAAACTTTGTTAGTAAACTACAAAGCACAAACTATAAACGCCGGATATAAATATTAAACGACGTGTCATCCATTCAGAGACATGTTCTTTAAGAAATCAAATTCATCTCTCTGGTGATTCCTTAGATTTTTTCCGTTCTACTTTATTTCTTTAAAAAAAATATGTTGACACTTCAAGTTCAGATTCAAATTTCACCCATGGTCCCAACTACGGGGCTTGATCAAATACACCCCGAGGAAGCGAAATTGACTTGCGCCTACATTTTGAGAAGGACTGGACGTGTTTTTTTATAAGACCTAAATATTTTATCAAAGGTTTTATCTCAAAATAAAAACTGGATCGTGCCATACAGACAAGAATGGAGCTATAAGAAGGACAAAGAAATGTTCCCTCACTCAACTTAATTTAATTTTCAAAATTTTACCATATTTATACTAAATCGATGGATAGTAAAGTACACTCCTATTCAGGTGATATGAACACATTACTAAATTTTAATGCTTGGACATCTAAAACTAAGATAACCAGATAATAATTCAATAACTTTTTAACTTCCTTCAGAAGAATCCAGACTTCAATATTTTCGTATTTAAATTTATTCATTGTAGACCTAAAACTTTTCTCAAACATATTATATATATATATATATTTTCCTAATAATTTTATCACATTTTCATCCATAGCTCTGAAAGAGAAATCTTTTTACCAGGGTCATTGGTTCAAAAAAAAGGAAATGAAAGTATAATTTAAATTTTTTATATTCTTTATTATTTTTAACAAACAGCATAAGTCCATCAACTACTATGAAAAAACATTCCTATCATTCTAATAAACAGTTACCTTAGCTTTTGCTCATGTAAACCGGGCTACCTTGACCAGATATTGCAATAAATTAAAACTTTATTTTTACAATCCTAGTCTGGTAAAATAAATATAAATTATTTTAACAATATAACTTAACTTGAATTCAGTCAGGTAAGACTTCGTATACATTAAAATCTACAATATTATATAATCAAATGAAATAATTTATACTATACATCAATATTGTAGACTGCAATATTATATATTTACTACAACCAACCCCCCATTTACACGTGTGTTCACTTAATTTTACCACCTTAATATATATTTGTAAACTGATATTCAATGGACCGAGAACTGAAATTGAAGCTCATCACAGAGAAATCTAAGGTAGGTCAAGTATTGAATGTCTAGTGTTGAATATGGAGGACTGAGTACAGAAATTCCTTAAATTTTTTCCATTAGAATCCTGAAGTCTAAAGTTTGGAAGGGAATTCTCATATCTGTAAATTTAATTCTTATACAACCGTTTTCATTATATTGTTCAAGGTAATATTATTACACTAACAAAAATAAATAATTTAAACTGCACACACACCTTTGCTGTAGATCAAAGCCGTTTCCACTTAGCTCTACTTTCTGTTTCAATCAGCATCGTTCTCTCATACTGGCCTTTGATGAAACTTATCGTGCCTTCTACTCAGCTTCATATTCTGTTTCACAAATCCTCATTCTAGCATACTAGTATTTTCTAAACACAATGCACCTTCTACTCAGCTTCTATTTGGCTCATCCTCATTCTAGCATACCAGTCTTTTCTAAAGCTCAATGCACCTTCTAACTCAGCTTCTATTTGGCTCATCCTCATTCTAGCATACCAGTCTTCCAAAGCTCAATGCACCTTCTACTCAGCTTATATTTTGCTTATCTTCATTCTTGCCTACCAGTCTTTTCTAAAGCTCAATGCACCTTCTACTCAGCTTATATTTTGCTCATCTTCATTCTTGCATACCAGTCTTTGTTAAAGCTCAATGCACCTTCTACTCAGCTTATATTTGGCTCATCCTCATTCTAGCATACCAGTCTTCCAAAGCTCAATGCACCTTCTACTCAGCTTCTATTTTGCTCATCTTCATTCTTGCATACCAGTCTTTGTTAAAGCTCAATGCACCTTCTACTCAGCTTCTATTTTGCTCATCTTCATTCTAGCATACCAGTCTTTTCTAAAGCTCAATGAATCTTCTACTCAGCTTCTATTTTGCTCATCTTCATTCTAGCATACCAGTCTTTTCTAAAACTCAATGAATCTTCTACTCAGCTTCTATTTTGCTCATCTTCATTCTTGCATACAAGTCTTTGCTAAAGCTCAATGCACCTGTATAATCATCTTCATCTTCTATTTTTCTCATCCTCATTCCTGCATATCAGTCTTTGCAAAAAATCAATGCACCTTATAATAAGATTCATATTCTGTTCCGCGTATCCTAATTCTTGCATAATTCTTTCCTAAAGCTCAATTCACCCTTTACTCACCTCCATCATTTGTTTCGTTATCTCATTCTTGCATAATGGCCTGTGCTTCTACTAAACTCCATCTGTTTCACTCAGCATCATTCTTGCATCAGGTCCATAATATTTTCAGTCACGAAAAGCTAAACAGAGAATTTTTTTTAAATATTTAAATCTCGCACTACCCCTTACATCTGACCCATATAACCCTTTATACCCAACCCCGTTCAACTTCAATTCTCCTTTTTCTATCTCTCTATCACTATAGTTGCGTGACTGCCGTTTGTAATTGCATTTATCAGCATTTCAGTAATGAAGAGTAAACCCTAGTGAATAGGGAAAGGTTTGGGGGGACACTTTGGTTGGTCTGAAGAGGAGGGGAGGGTGAGTTAGGTGATTGTGGGGGAAGGGAGGTTGTCAGGTCGTATCTTTTGGCCGAAATGAACGCTGACAAGGGCAACTTGGTTATCGTATAGGAATGATGCTGCTTCTCCTCGTTACAAGAGGGAAGGGGGAGCAGGGGAGAGGAGTAAAATGGGGCAGGATGCGCGGGGTTAAAGGGGGTTTACAAGAGTATCACTTTAAGTGCTTGCTGCCACCGGGCATAATATCTAAACTGGAGGACTGGATGGGTTACGTCAATGCTTGTTATGTTTTGGCTTATGAATCCTTTTGTAAATAGAAGTCAAGCTCTTGTTTCTTGACTCGTAACGGATAGCAGCTTATCGACCACCAGTATTTAATTAAAACAACTATGCTTTCACCAATATTTGTTATCGCATGGTCTAACTCGTCACTTTATTGTTAAGAAAGGATTAGTTACGGGAAGATCATAGTTTGAATCCCATTTGTGCGTAAAGAGACTTTTCAAAAATAGTTTTCCACACTGACTCTATGCAAATGCAAGCATACTTAATTTAAATAAATCTTATTTTTACCTAATTCATTATTAGCGTAGATAGTTTATGATGGACCAAATATTCGAGTTACTTTAATTTTTATGTATGGTTACAGCCGCATCTAAATAACATATTCATTAAATTGAAAAATATCAACAGGACACGGGAATAGAACCCGGGACCGTTGACTTGGAACGCCAATTGTCTTACCACTTAGCTATCCACCCGTCAATCATAGACCCTGCCTTAAAATATTAGATAAGAATAATCCAGGGCATGTACATCTTCTAGATTACTCGGATGTAAGAGTATTAAATTAATCGGCCTTAGGTCCTGAGATCAATTAACATGTACAGGTATCATAATACAATTTAATTAATGTAATTAATTTATATATGATTCAAAGTGGTGACGACAAATATATGACAGTTGAAGTTCATGTTACATGACGTAGAGAGATATGAAAATATTTCTAGTGAATTTTAGATGTCATAAAAGTTTCTCCCTATTTAATTTGGACTGTAATACGTGATGAAAAAAATGGTATGGCACACCGCATAGACTTTCTCCCGCTTTTACCTTACAAATATTGTATTTACTAAAAATTCGTTAGATTTGTGAAATGAAATATAAGGTAGGGTATATAAATTTTTTCAGAAACACTAAGATCATAAATGAATAATATATACTGTTATGTACTTACTCTAAGGGATTAAGATCTAGGAAAACTTTTACAGAAAAAATGGGAAATGAAAAACACCTTTGTCCACCAAAGAGCATAGGAATCAAATTCATTTTCAAATACCTGAATTAAATACATTTTCTTAAAGCTAGGAAATTATTGGTTTGAAAAAAATATATTTAATAAAAAATATTTATATTTTTAATAGTCCCACAACTTTACAACGATAAGCTATTTCTTATATTAAATATTTGCGGAGCAATTATCAAAATTTGAAAATTTCCCCTTTGTAAGGTACACTAAAGTCATTTTAATGAGAAAATTAGAGTTACAATTTTCTTATAAAGATAATCAATGTATAATTATACAATTTAATTAAAATTGTTATGGCAAATTTTGAGAAAATTGATTTTTCTCCTTTTGCCCTTCAGTAAACTATCCTTAAATTTAGGATTGGATATATAATTCCAAAATTCATCAAAGGGACAGTATGAAAACCACAAATTCCAATTTTTAGCTCAATCGGTAAGATAGTTTCGGCTCTAGCCCAAGGTATAGACAGATGGATAGCCTTGCGGAAACCACTTTTTTTTTGTTTCAGGGGCTCACTAAACGTCGACATTTTTTCAAAATCTCAAGATTGATTTTTTTTGACTATTACAATGCTTTCTCTATGAGATCTCAAGATAAAGTAATAAATGAATACAGGCCCGAGTTTAAAAGTCTTAACCAATGATACATAAAATTATTTAGTTTTAAAATTATCTGACCAGGCTAGTGTTAGTAAGGGTGGACATATTTTTTAAAATGTTTTCTTATCATGTCCATTTTTAAGGAAATTTTCAAACCCCTGAGCAGACAATTTAAAATATTTATTGTGTCTTTTGTCACAACGCTTTAATGGCCGCATGAGTTAAATGCATTATGTACACATATTTGTAAGGTACACTAAAGTCATTTTAATGAGAAAATTAGAGTTACAATTTTCTTATAAAGATAATCAATGTATAATTATACAATTTAATTAAAATTGTTATGGCAAATTTTGAGAAAATTGATTTTTCTCCTTTTGCCCTTCAGTAAACTATCCTTAAATTTAGGATTGGATATATAATTCCAAAATTCATCAAAGGGACAGTATGAAAACCACAAATTCCAATTTTTAGCTCAATCGGTAAGATAGTTTCGGCTCTAGCCCAAGGTATAGACAGATGGATAGCCTTGCGGAAACCACTTTTTTTTTGTTTCAGGGGCTCACTAAACGTCGACATTTTTTCAAAATCTCAAGATTGATTTTTTTTGACTATTACAATGCTTTCTCTATGAGATCTCAAGATAAAGTAATAAATGAATACAGGCCCGAGTTTAAAAGTCTTAACCAATGATACATAAAATTATTTAGTTTTAAAATTATCTGACCAGGCTAGTGTTAGTAAGGGTGGACATATTTTTTAAAATGTTTTCTTATCATGTCCATTTTTAAGGAAATTTTCAAACCCCTGAGCAGACAATTTAAAATATTTATTGTGTCTTTTGTCACAACGCTTTAATGGCCGCATGAGTTAAATGCATTATGTACACATCACGCTAGAGTGCTAGAGATTAGAGAAATCGAATTTGAAGGACGTGAATACGCATTTAAGTGCAGAAAATTATTAAGCAAAAAATAACCTTACTACTGCCAAAAAGGATTCGATTAATGATTTCTCCGTAATCCTAAGTCCTGTCTATTGTGTTAATATTGCCTTAAAACATTCAAACAACGAAGCGGGTTTTATTGAAATTATTAATTTTAAATTAAATAAAATTTTTGATACATACTATTTTTAGTCTAAGTAAAGTTTAGCTAAATATGTATAGTCCTAGTGTTCTCTCTAAGAGGTTTTTATCCTACTTCAAAATAACCAAAAGTTTTGAAATTTGGTAGGGACCTTATCTAACATCCCATTTTCATGTTAAAAGTCCTAAAGTTTAAAAATTCAAGATGTTGAATACAAAATGGAGAATAAAACGTACAACTTGATACATACATTAAACTTAAATTTGCTATAGATGTTATAGAACATGCCACATTTACGAGAAAATTCTGAAGTTTAAAAATTCGAAACGTAAAAATTTAGATTTCTAGAGCTTAAATTTGAAATAGAAATTATGGAAAGTGTCATATTTAAGTGAATTTCCGGAAACTTTAAAAATACGGGACGGTTGTTAAAAATCTACATAAATATATATAAGATCCAAGATCCAAAATCCATGGGTTTTTCTTAAAGACTCCCTCTCTCACTTTTCGGTATTCCCCCTAGACTATTTTTATATGATATCGTAGTAAAAATATTACATATTAAAACATAAATTAATACATAGTTTTATACTCTAATTTGTGTAGGTTTGCCGCACTTAAATTCTTATAAATCAAACATTTTCTAAAATTCAGACTTGGTAATAAGAGCACCTGGTTATCTCCACAGATATTCAAGTGAGTCAAAATTGGTTTTCTGCAATTATTAGTGTAATGAAGAAATAAAATTTTACTTCTCTTTTATCACTTTTATCATTGTACTTTGCGATGAACGCTTTGAAATATTGGTTAATTAAAACTATCAAGTATCAAACTATCAAGTATCTAAAGATAAATAAATAAATAAATATTCCATCTATGTATGCATTTATGAATATTAGTGAATATAAGGGCGTTACGATTTTATAAAATAACGAGTAATATGCAATATACATACTTTCTATTTCTTCAATCATAAAATAGATACGTTCACTAAAAATTAATATAATATGTGAGCCAAAATAATATACACTGTTACAGAAACACCACAACATAAATGATAAAAATAAATTTCATAATTCTAAGTACTCAATAAAACTATAAATGGTTGCTTACAACTCATAAACTATTGGTTTTATAGAATATATTCAGGATTAAATGGTTTTAGTGTATACTGTATTAAAACTTTACAATTATAAATTATATTGTATATCAAATTGTTAAGAGGGTATTAACAAAATTGGAAATTTCTCTTAATATGTCAGACATTTTCATGAAAAAATTAAAATAGCTATTTTGTTTATTATTTTGGACAGTGTCTAGATGTAAAATTGAATCAATATTATTATAGTGGATTTAGAGAAAAGTGATTTTATTTATCTTTTTAGCCTTCAGTAAACAACCAATTAATTTAAGGGTTGAATATATAATTTTTAAAACCCCTCAGGAATATGAAAAGACCAAATACCAAGTTTTTGTCCTATTGGTAAAATGGTTTTAGCTCTAGTCCTAGATACACACAGAAAGGCGGAATCACTAAAACCACATTTTTAGTTTCTGGGGGGTCTTTGAAATTTTTCAAAATCTCAAAATCAATTTTTTTACAATCACAATACTTCTCTTTCCAAGGAGTCAAATTAAATTAAAAGAGGTCAACTTCTCTAAAAAAAGTAACTTTAATTTTTTTAAACGTATACCTCGATCTCCCCGTCCTCAGCAGTCGAGCTCAACACGACAAGCGCGTTAGCCAACTACGCCACCGAGTCGGGTTACTTCACAATAACCAAAAGTCTTAAAATTTGGTATGGACCTTATCTAACATCACATTTCCATGTTAAAAGTCCTAAGGTTTTAAAATTAAAGGTGTTCCATACAAAATGGAGAATAAAACGTACAACTTGATCAATACATATAGCTGAAATTTGCTATAGGTGTTATGGAACATGCCATATTTACGATAAAATTCTGAAATTTAAAAATTCAAAACGTAAAAAATTTAGATTTCTATGGCTTAAACTTGAAATAGCAATTATGGAAAGTGCCATATTTAAATGAAGTTCCTGAAACTTGAAAAATATGGGACGGTTGATAAAAATATACATACACATATATAAGATCCAAGATCCAAAATCCATGGATTTTTCTTAAAGACTATTTTTATATGATATCGTAGTAACAAATATTAGATATTAAAACATAAATTAATACATAATTTTATACTCTAATTTGTGTAGGTTTGCCGCACTAAAATTCTTATAAATCAAAAATTTTCTAAAATTCAGACTAGGTAATAAGAGCATCTGATTATCTCCACAGATATTCAAGTGAGTCAAAATTGGTTTTCTGCAATTATTAGTGTAATGCAGAAATGAAATTTTACTTCTCTTTTATCATTTTGGAGTTGTCATTGTACTTTGCAATGAACGCTTTGAAATATTAGTTAATTAAAGCTATCAAGTATCTAAAGATAAATAAATGAATATTCCATTTATGTATGCATTTATGATAATCAGTGAATATAAGAGCGTTACGATTTTATAAAATAATGGGTAATATGCAATATACAGTCTTTCTTTTTCTTCAATCATAAAATAGATACGTTCACTAAAAACTAATATAATATATGAACCAAAATAATATGCACTGTTACAGAAACACCACACCATAAAGGATAACAATAAATTTCATAATTCTAAGTACTCAATAAAATTATAAATGGTTGCTTACAACTCATAAACTATTGGTTTTATAAAATTTATTCAGGATTAAATGGTTTTAGTGTATACTGTATTAAAACTTTACAATGATATAATATATTGTATGTCAAATTGTTAAGAGGGTATTAACCAAATTGTAAAATTCTCTAAATGTGTCAGATATTTTCATGAAAAAATTAAAATTGCCAATTTTTTTATAATTTTGAACATTGTCGAGATGTAAAATTGAATCAATATCATAATAGTGGATTTAGAGAAAGTGATTTTATTTCTCTTTTTAGCCTTCAGTAAACAACCAATTAATTTAAGGGTTGAATATCTAATTTTTAAAACCCTTCAGGAGTATAAAAAGACCAGATAACAAGTTTTTGTGCTTCCGGTAAAATGGTTTTAACTCTAGTCCCAGATACACACAGAAAGATGGAATCACTAAAACCACATTTTTAGTTTCTGGGAGTCGTTGAAATTTTTCAAAATCTCAAAATCAATTTTTTGAAAATCACAATACTTCTCTTTCCAAGGGGTCAAATTAAATTAAAATAGATCAACGTCTCTAAAAAAAGTATCTTTAATCGTAGATTAAAAAAACTTATGAACTCTAGCTGGAATTTTCTATAAGATCTATGATTTGGTCAAACAAAGAAATATAGTGGACTTAGTTGAATCTTCTTTATGTGTACGACGTACCAGCCTTTGTGGTGCAATTAGTCAACACGCTAATTTCGTGTTGAGCTGAACTGCTGAAGACTTTGAGATCGAGGTTCAAATATCGCTTGGGTGAACATGGGTGGTTATTTTTCTAAATTGTTTTCCCCTATCGTTCCACACAAATGCTGGTTCGCTTCCTCTATATTCAACCTATCAAATTCCTAATCCATTAGAGTAATTAGTACTTAAGCGTAAAGCCCAGACGGTTAGTAAGACGCGGCTGCTAAGTATGACGTCTACAATAACACATAAGGTCATTTCTCCAACATACGCAGAGTAACCTCCTGCACTCAATAACCGAGTCAAATTATTCAGCGAGTACCCTACAAAATGACAAAATGTGTCACTGCCATTGGTGTTGACTTAAGTAATGTGTTTTCTTTTCCGTGTTTGGCATCAAGTGCCTTTCCACCCTATTTCCTCTTTTCCTTACCTTTCACCGTAAAAATAACGTTTTATGTCATATTCCTTTTTTTGTGTGTGTGAAGGGACGTTTTAGTCATATAATGTAGAATTTTTAAACAGTTCAGGGTGGAATAGAAAATAATGCGTGTTGAGGTTCATAATTATTCATTATTTATGTGAAAAAAAAATGTTTTTGGTCAAAATAAATTAAATATTCTCTTAGTACCGATACATTTCATTTTATTTTAATTTATTTTATTAAAAAAGTAACCACAACCCTTTTTTGTTCATGTATCCTGAATAATGCAAAATTTGGTTATAGCCTTTTTTATTTTATTTTTTTAGCACCACGTCTGTACCACCTGTACAGTTATTACGCATAAACTGTAACGTACTAATTACACTAATGTATTAAGGATAATTAAGGATGAATTTAAAAAATGTAGCCTCATTTGCGTGGATAAAGAATGAAAAACCATATATGAAAATACACCCTACTGGGATTTGAACCTTAATCATCCCAATTATCAGCAGTCTAGTATATTGCGAGCATGACGCCCAAGACCATGACACCATTCTATTTTTTATAGAAAGTTTTGTTCAAATATAACTATACTAATTACTGAAGATCTGTTGAGATAAATATAGGTAAAAATTTAAAATTAACGTGGCTAGGCGTCCCAGCTTCGATTGCCAGTATGGCCGAAAAAGTTATCATCGTTGAAATGTAGGTTTCCCCTTTAAATGTGATGAATTAACAGCTGGGGGGTTGGATGTTGTGTGTGTTTTAGGTTTAAGTTAGTTTATAAGTCGTGTTCTGATATAAGTTTGTTCAAAAAGTGAACGTTTAATATCTCAAATAAATAAATAAAAAACATATTTGCCAAGCAATATTTTTTTGCCAATCTTAAAAAAAAATGTGACTTTCATTCGCTTCTACTTCCCCCCTTAACCCTCCCCTTTCCACTTTCCCCTTATATGGTGAGTGGTCTTAGTGTGGTCGGTAGGATGTTAGAATGGGGAGTTCTTATAGTACACAAAGTTACCCTCTATTTTAGTTTTTTTTTCCAGAAAAGAAAATATTATGTTGACAGATTGCAAGATTTCTATATAAACATTTTATATTTCCTTTCGTATATTTTATGAGGTTACGAGTATGTGGATTTTTTAAGAAACCCGTTCGACCCATGTATGAAGAGCTATACATATGCTATTATTTTAGACATTATTAAATAATTTATTTTTATGTTTACGACACTTTAAAATGATAAATATAAAACAATTTAAATAAACATAATTTTAAATAAATTTGCTTACTTATTTGTTTTATTTAACGTGCAATTTTTGAACCCTTTGACTGCATCAAGGACACGATAATTTTTATGAGTGATAGTAAAAGGGCCAATCAATTTTATCCATCAAAGGTATTTTCACAAACCTTCTAAGGTTCCCTCGCATACCACAACTGACATTGAACCGACGTCTTCACTTCTCCTCCGAAGGAAGTTATGCTACTGATTTTTATCGCTCAAGAAATATTTATCGACGTGGGATGGGTTTTAACACATGAATATCGAGTCCTGAGACAAGCAAATACCACCTAAATCGATTAAACTATGTCAATCCACAATGGAGGTCACGTTATATAGGGTGTAACTTTTTTCAGTACTATTTGACTGTAGGCAATGATGTCAGGATTTGAATTTGCTCTAGCTTTCAGCTTTATACTTTATGAATTTATAGTAAGATGTTTGATCTTTCAATTATCACTGTTTAAATATTGTAAACATTACAGAACATGTATTCGTTTTCAACATATTTTTAAACTATTTATTCAACTAATAAGTTTATTATTAATGGCATATTAATTTACCTTTTTTTTTGTTAATTAAGAACCTTCATTAAACCTATAACATTAAATCAAGCATTCAAAATTTTGTAAGGTCTTTAAAAAATAATATTAATAACGCTAATATAGTCAATTTGCTATTTTACACTTTTCATTGCTTATCAGCTTATCCTTTAATCTGATACTAATTAAATAGTGTTTTGCTCAAATTTTTTTTCTTTGTTTTATGATAAATAATTTCAGAAATTTACTACTTAATCTCAAAGATGATTTTTTAGAAAAGGTTATTTCAGCTGTAATATTTGACTTAATTTTTCTATGCACTAGTTTCTCTTTGAATAAATTATCTTTATGTTATGTTTCTTAATTTATATTGTTTGATTAACAAAGAATATGTACCAATTAATATAATTAGCTATTCCATATAAGTATGTTACTTTGATTATAAATTCATATTTCTCCATACTCCAATTAAGATGACTATAACTAAAATGCATACTTAAGGTTTCACACACTTAGACCACATATTTTAATGTGCTACCCAACTTTTTAATGAAATTACGAAAAAGTCTAATAAAGTTCTAATAAATGTTATCATATTACAGATTGATAATTATTCAACTTTTTTATAACTTATATACTATTTGCTCATTAGATTTTATCTAATCTTCTAACTTTCTTACTCGCCATTTTTACCACATTGAATTCTATCATCATTAATATTAATCGTTTCCGTACTACTTTTTATAATGTTTATTCAAAAATAATGATAAAATAAAAATAATAATAGTAATACAGTATAAGAAAATTATCAGCGACGTATCGTAAATTGTTTTGAGGGTAAAAGGTAATATAATGTTTAAAATGCACCTGTAATCTGTACTCACACAAACTGTCCCCATTTGACTAATTCTACATTTCACACTTTACCTGGCCCGTAGTGTATATTATATCAAGTGATGTGAATATATTACAGGTAATGTTTTAATCTATTTCTGCTTACACTGGAAAAAAACCAAGTCAAGACAATCGAAACTATATTTTATTAATAAGAGTATCAATCAAAATTTGTTGATTGAAATATTTCTATTATTATTATTTGCACCACGTCTTACTACCCGCTCGGGTTGTACGTACTTACACTGATGTGTAATGGTAGGGTGATTGTGAGATGAAATGGAGGACCTACAGTTTAACGTGGGATCCGAACCACGGTAGGAGGCCTGGCATTCCCACATGTCTTGTCAGAGGTGAAGGAAGGTCTTGGCAATCAGATAAATTTGTACTGGGACTTAGGATTGAACCCCGGACTCCTAACACAGAAGTCCGACACCTTAACCCTAGACCGCCAGGTCACCCTTGTTGATTGATCTTAAATAATTAATGATATTTTATAAATTTTTCTTTATAACTTCGTAGCAATATTTAGGCTTCTGTTAGATATAACGTTGGTTGAATTTAGAAGAAGTTTAATAACATTTTATTAGAAGTAGAGTATTTATTTTTAAATAACTCAATACATCAGCCCGGGATTTGAATACTTATCTCCCAATTATCAGCAGTCCGTTATATAGTGATAGTGACGCTTTTCACCATTCGAACACTAAAGCGTCTTATTTTATTCAAATTAAGTCCATCCTTAGTTTAAACTTAAGAGCTCCGCGCAATTCAAGCGAAGAGGCTTTGGTTCCGGTTTTAACGTTATTACGAATCTTAACTCATATCAAAAGGAGAGGTTACGGTAAACTAGACATTTCTGTAATTACATACGGTATGCAAATGCCTACAAGAAGATATGTTCTGGGGGTCTTGGGAGATTCCAGAACCCAACCATGTTCCCCCCTTTCCTATTCAACATGCTCTACATTTTCATATTTGAATACATCAAAATGCCAGAGGCATCCTACATATACATATGAGACACAAGACAAATCCCAAAATTCGTATGAAACTCTGTGAAGTGGAAATTATAAAAAAATAAAATAAACACAGTGTTGTTTCAATAGAAGGAATTGCATACTCTCCGGAGGTCACTGGAACCACCTAAATGTCATAGAAAGGGCCTTATCTGCCAGATATAGTTTTTATCTGTATCAACTCGTCCTACTATCAGTTCGGGATATACGCTTATATACTAATTTTAATAAGGGTTTTAGGGATTAGGAAGGTTATATTTAGAGGAAGTGTACTTGCACTTGCTTGTAGGTGGAGTGGAAAAATATTTGGTAAACACCAACCCCAGTATACCCAATCGAGATTCGAACCTCATTTTCCCTGTCATCGTCAGTTTAGAATAACACGAGTGTAGCGTATTAGACCATGAAGCCACAGAAGCGGGTAGCCCTTAAATTACAAATAATATGATTATTTTCGTTTTAACATGAAACAGAATAAAGGTTACTCTACATTAAAGTAAATTTCCAATTTCTATCATATTCCAGCAGTTATTTCAGAGAAGAAATAACTTTTCATTGTAATGTCTTAATACTATGAGAAGTAAACATCGTTTATTAAGTTAATATTTTCTGAAATTTTTGCAAATTCCAATATAATTTTTATTGAATACTTTGTTTGTTATGCTCTTTGGTCAACAGGGATATTCTCATTTCCTAATTTTTTTTCTGTAACAGGGAATATCATTTCATTTACGCATTTTGAGGGTGTGTTTCTGCAACAATGCATACTATTTAGTGTTATGAATTCTTACTTAGTACATTCCTCTATTTTAAGATCAGAGATAAAGAACATATTTATGGTGCACCGTATCATTTATTTTATAAATGGTCTACAACTTCATATCCACGTTAATACGGGTACATTTCCTCTAAATTATATTTTATTCATCCGTACAATTTATATCATATTTAATATGTATAGCGTTAACAGATTTTTAGAAGCAGTGCTAAGAATATATATTTGGACCCTACTGTAAATAAATCTCACATAATTAAATAATCGGTGACAAAATCGACTAAAAACAGTTAAAAATAATCTATTCGTGTTTATGTTATTTTATAATTAAGTAAACCTATTTTATAACTAAGTTAAACAATAATACGACATACATTAAATCTTTAATCCAACTATCAATATTTATTTGATCAAGATTTCAAATTGTTTATAGATTAGTTCATATTATTCTAGAGACACAGCAAATACCAAAAAACTCATTGAGATATTACTATAAAATATATAATATCAATTCTTAACGCAATATTCATAATTTTTTCTGGTCCGATAACTTAGTTCAGCTGGTAGTTTGTCTGTCTAATGAGCTGAGAGAACTGGGTTCTATTGCTGGCATGGCTGAGAACTTTATGATTGTTGAAATATTGGTTTAGCCTTTCACAGTGATCAATTAACGGCTGGGGACTGGATGTTGAACCTGTCATAGCCTAAGTTAGATAATAAGGTATATGAAACTACGGCAGGCCCAGCAATCTGGCAGTGTAAAATATATTGCTTGAATTAAAAATTGATCCAATGCGACAAGCTGGAAACAGTAATTGATGTATTTAACTGTTTCGGATATAGCCCCACGAAGAGGCATACAGATAGACAGTCGGATGGGCAAAATAATTCAGACCTTCTTTTTAATGCTCAGGAGCACATACAATTTTTGGCACCATTTATAGTTCAATAATTTTCACTATTAAAATATGGAAAACTAAATGAAATAACATTTAATTTGACCAAAATTTCTAAAGAAGTGTAATTTCTTCGCAAAGAACACAGAAAGAAAAAACAGCCAAATTGTTTATTCAAGACCACATACACTAATTAGCCTTCGTGGGTGGTACATGCGTATATATATTTTTTTATGTTTACATTCATCGCAGCTTTCCTGGTTTCGTGAAACTGCCGTCAAATGGCGCAACAGTGCCACTCCCAGCCCTTCCGGCCAATGTGTTGCTTTATGAGTAAACGCCATGACGTGAAACTAGACATATCCGAACATGTGTCAACAAGTATATTTATATTGGCTTTAGAATATTAAAGTTGACATCAAAGTTTAGGCAAAGTAAAGTAAGAAATGTTGTAAATATTTTTTAAACTAATAGCTATAAAATTAATCAATAAATTGAAGCTTGATAAAAATCAAAGAACATGATTTTGTACAATATTAAAAGTAAGATTATTTTAAGAAGGTACTGCTTAAAACTATGTTAAAGTGGACTAAGACGTATGGTTAGCTGATGTTAAGGTGGTGGAGGTGTGAATCTAAGCAGAATATATTGAGGATAGTCATACCTAAATACTTTTCCACTTTATATCTGATAAATTATTATTATTATTATTATTATTATTATTACTAGCACCGCGTCTTACTACCCGTTCGGGTTATACGCACTTACGCTAATGTGTAATGGTAAGGCGATTGTGAGATGAAATGGAGGACCTACAGCTTAACGTGGAATCCGAACCACGGTGGAGGCCTGGCATTCCTCACATTCACAATATGTCTTGTCAGAGGTGAAGGAAGGGTTTGGTAATCAGATAAATCTATGTCAGGACCGAGGATTGAACCCCAGCCGCCAGTAAAGAAGTCTGACACCTTAACCCAAGACCGCCAGGTCACCGACTACATCTGATAAAGTTTCAGTCAATATCCTTTAAGACTTATGTTCTCAGTCTCTAACATATTAATATATTTTTTTTATCGCCGAGTTCTACAACCCGTTAGAACTACTAAAATTGTAGCCTCCAGCCATAAAATATCCCCAAAAGAGAGTAAAAAGTCAAATAGTAAAATATTTCACATTTATTAAATATGAAAGATGATCAATTATAAATACAGAAATACAAACATCAGAGAGTATAAAAGCAGGGGGTGACCCAGAATTAGACTGAATCTTAAAATAGAAGCCTAAGTAATATATTACCTACAGTATGTGATCCAATATTTACTCAAACATTATCTGTATTAAGTCACAGATGACATTTAAAAGTGCATCGATAAGAGGAAAACAGACTCAGAGATTAACTTACAATTGTAGAAACATTAATTAATTAAAGAATATGCGAATTATTTCCCTAGTAGAAGAGAAAAACAAACGTTTCATTAATACTTAATGTTTTAACATTACATTTACATCAAATATCTGTTAATGCGACCTATTTTCCAAAATATTAAGTAATGTAGAGTTAAACATTAGACCATCCTATCAAGAATCCTAAAGATAGGTTAAATTACAATTTAATATTAAACTACTCCTCTAGTCTCACTTTAGAATAATTAATAATGCCATCTGGTTGCCTCAAGACAAATTAATTGACAAATAAAGCCTTGATCATGCCATCTAGCTGTCTAGAGGATATTTGAATTACAAATGAGTATTAGAATAGTGGCCTTGAGATAAAGCTAATTTATATTGCTAATAAACAACGTCATCATATGGATGAACAAAACAACTTTAATATTTTAAAGGGGGCCTCAAAAACAAACATGACGTGAGTAAATCTAATAAGTCACCATCTACAATTGAATTAATATTCCAAGTATTTAAGTTGAAAAGAAAATTTAGACAATATCAGACAAATATTTGCGCTGTAAGATAACTTCGAATGCATGTATAACAAGTATGCTGTAGATAGCGCTGCTTACTGCGCTGAAGCTGGTAGTGTAATGAGTAACAATAGAGACCAAACATGTCAATTTATAGTACGACCGACCGAGGGGAATGCAAAGGAAGGAAGAGAGGGATAAAGGAAAGGGAACATGACGCATTCGTTGACCCGATGTAAGACATGGCGCTTGCAAAGAAGGTTCTAGTAGTGTAAAACAATTGACATTTCTACCCTGTCCACCTGGATAAGGTGGTCTCGTTGCATGGAGTCTGTAACGTTTTCAGGCATTACACCAGATGGTGATCTCTCTTACTTTTATCATTTGAACGGGAACGTGTGAGTGGGGGAAACACGGCTACAGTCTCATTGTGAGTTATTGTTTAAGTATCATATTTACGTTTTTTCTATTGTAACATGTCCCATATTTAACCGAATATATACTAATTGCATTAATAGTTTAGGAATGAGGAAGATGAAATAAGCGAAGGCGAACATTACCTAAATATGGAGGGAAGGCAAGTGGGAAAAAAATTAGATAACACATCAATAGTACACTCGACCGAAATTCGAACACCGATCTTCCTGTCATCGGGACTCATGTCAATACCGAGAGTGACGCCTTATACTAAAAAAACCCACCAAAGTGGCTCCCACTTATATAATTAATAGGTGACTAAGCAGAGGTGTATGAAAAATCAATGTTTTGGGAAATAATGATATTAGGCTCATAAAGTTCAACGTCAGCTGATTTAAATGTACTATAAAGCCACAGGGCTGACTCACTCATTGACATTAATGTTTACCCACTTAAATATTAGTTATACAATTGAAATTTGGCAAACTTATAGCCTCTAGCCTGTAACCGACGGAAAAAATCCGAAGTGTTAACAAATTTAATTTTTAAACTCCCCCAAAAAAATTTAATGTCGGAGAAACTTTAAAGTCGGTCTGGACCTTTATTGGGAGGTATCTTGTGGCTAAACGGTAAGACTTATAGAAAACTGTTCTGTAATTACATTAGTTTACATCCACTTGCAAAGAACACCCACTGGTAGTTTGGGGGCAGAGCCCCCAACGAGCAAAGCGAGTCTTTTTATAAAATTTTAAGGTGAATAATGGTTCACCCCGAAAATAAAAACAACCGTTTAAGAAAAAATTTAATTCATTATAATTCAAATTAGGGATTATCCAATTGTGGTCCATAAGCCCTCTAAATCCACATTCATATTCGAGGAGGCCTAAAGTAGGTTTATGCTATATAATACTCTATTTTTTTAAGAAAAAATTTAAATACTGTGTTCAAATATTAAAGATTCCCAGATAACTAGTACTATAAATTTTGTATTAGTTTGCTAAAACTATTACTCCTAATATCATGTACAAAGTTTGGATAGATGAAAGGTATTCTTGTATTTTTTAAATAGAGATTGTGTTAAGTTTAACTAATAATTGTTTTAAAACTTATTTTAATCTATTTATATTTCTACTATGGGAACCTTACAAGTAAGGCAGATCTCATCTTTATCACTGAAATAGTCTACACCCATTGTCACTAGGACGTTTTTCATAAAAAGATAAAACAGTCCAATCCCCTAGATCAGATGGTAGCGTCTCTTTACACCAAACCAGGGGTCCTGGGTTTGATTACATACATGACCGAAAAATGTATCATTAGTTTAAAGAGGGTTTACAATTTTACAGTGGCGGGTTAAAATTAAGTTAATCTAAAAGTCGTGTGATGATATAATCAGTTGTTTTAGATGGTTGCGCGTTAAATACCATATATGAATGAAATAATTAAATTCAAAATAACAATAAAAATATTTCCCTCAAAGGTATATTCAAGTAATTTATCAGTTTGTTACAGACATTCAGGTGTCTATAGACTGTGACGATGTCAAAATGTCTATCATATTATTTCCTTCCATTTGAAAGGAGCCTTTTTTCGGGTTGAGCGATCAATGAGTTTCCAATCACACTAAAACTACCCTGAGCCCATCCTATGGGATTTTCTTTCTATCAACGTGCTTTCCTCAACACTTCTATCCAAGTTTGAGATCGATGACAGACTGATATATATTGCAAAGTATGTCTCAAGAGGATGTATGGCCTCAGCAAAAGAACTTAGCAAAAGACTTTGAAAAAGGCGAGGTGAATAAAAATAATAATAATAAAATGTATGGATGGATGGGTGGCTCAACGTTTTTCAAGAATCAGTTTAGAATGAATATTTATAATTGATTGTATATTCTTTAAACAAAACAGTAGAGCAATTATATCCAAAAAAAATTAGGCAGTTAGGTAAAATGTTAAAATTAGTTTCAGATTTCACCAATAAATAACACGTGTTATTATGTGACTAAGAAGATTGTAGGAATGGCTAAAAACCAAATTTTATTTATTTTCTTCAAGGTCTCATATTAGTTGCAAAAGGAGAAAAAGAAAACTTATAAGAATGCATAATTTGGTATCACAAGGGCTTATTTATATCTGCCATATCTATTTTTTTCTCGATAATTATTTAGAATAAACAAACCACTTAAAAATAACGCAGATTTTTTTTCTTGCATCGATTTGAGAGTTTCAGTGCTGCGTTAGGTCGTTTTCGGGAAGAGTATTTCTAAACAACTGTTGTTAAAATTTTAAGTTAGACCTTTGTATCAATATGTTGATCACAAGGGCAATAAAAAATTAATTTAATAGACACTAACCCTTGGTCACAAGGTTCAATATAATTTGGCTTGTCATAAGCTTAGATATCTGGTTCATATCCTGCCTGAGTTTTTTTTAACGGAAGTTGTTTATATCCAGTTTGTCACTTGAGATTTTTACAATTTATTACCCGCCTCGGTGGCGTAGTTGGCTAACGCGCTTGTCGTGTTGTGCTCGACTGCTGAGGACGGGGAGCTCGAGGTTCGAATATTGGTCGGGTGAACTGGGGGTGGTTTTTCCTAAATAGTTTTCCACTCTCCCTCCATGCAAATGCGGGTTCACTTCATCTAATTCAACCTTCCCAATTCCTAATCCAATAGAGTAATTAGTACTTAAAAAGCGTATAACCCGAACAGGTAGTAAGACGCGGTGCAAAATTTTATTTATTTTCTTCAAGGTCTCATATTAGTTGCAAAAGGAGAAAAAGAAAACTTATAAGAATGCATAATTTGGTATCACAAGGGCTTATTTATATCTGCCATATCTATTTTTTTCTCGATAATTATTTAGAATAAACAAACCACTTAAAAATAACGCAGATTTTTTTTCTTGCATCGATTTGAGAGTTTCAGTGCTGCGTTAGGTCGTTTTCGGGAAGAGTATTTCTAAACAACTGTTGTTAAAATTTTAAGTTAGACCTTTGTATCAATATGTTGATCACAAGGGCAATAAAAAATTAATTTAATAGACACTAACCCTTGGTCACAAGGTTCAATATAATTTGGCTTGTCATAAGCTTAGATATCTGGTTCATATCCTGCCTGAGTTTTTTTTAACGGAAGTTGTTTATATCCAGTTTGTCACTTGAGATTTTTACAATTTATTACCCGCCTCGGTGGCGTAGTTGGCTAACGCGCTTGTCGTGTTGTGCTCGACTGCTGAGGACGGGGAGCTCGAGGTTCGAATATTGGTCGGGTGAACTGGGGGTGGTTTTTCCTAAATAGTTTTCCACTCTCCCTCCATGCAAATGCGGGTTCACTTCATCTAATTCAACCTTCCCAATTCCTAATCCAATAGAGTAATTAGTACTTAAAAAGCGTATAACCCGAACAGGTAGTAAGACGCGGTGCAAAATATTATTATTATTACTAAAATTTATTACCAACCCCAACCCCACCCCACTAAATGCATGATTCAAACCTCAACCTCTCCTTTAACGGCAACAAAATAAATAAGCTATAGTGTATCAGAACACACGATCATGGTCACCAATATCTCTAAATTTGTTGCTGATTTAGTTAGCCATTCATTTTATTACTGCCAGCTATCTCTGTTTTTATGTGTGGCGTTATTAGGGGAGATAAAATTTAGAGTAAATATATTTGCATTAGCTTAAGTGGGAAACATAAGTGGGGTGAATCTTTCAAATGAAAATGAAAATAATAGGAATTAAATATCTGATATAAAATAATTGCAATCTTTGGAGTTTCTAGCCATTAAAGTTTTTCTCCCCCGGAATAGCCAATCTTTTTTTTTTTTCGCTGAAGTGAAGTTCTATAAGTTTATTTAAGAATTCAATGTCTACGAGATTGCATGTGCACAAAGTTATAAAATTCACTTTGTTAACGTTGGTCATTCATAGTTCTTATGTACGCAATTTAGATTCAACGTTTAGCCAAAAAATAAAATAACTCTGTAGCCTTAAATGTTTTTTTACTTTTTTCTTTTCTTAAAGAATATACTTCCTTCCAAAATAATAAAGGGTAAATAATACGTTGTCCTCTATGGACCAAAATGTTTTGACTGATTAACAACAAGGGATGAGCCCAAAAAGGGTGGCCCAAAACTCATAATTGATAAAAATGGATTAATTTTCCTCTTAGGTTTGCTTCCAACAAGTTTTTTTTAATTATTTATTTATATGATTCATTTTCATGAGCTTTCTGAACAGACTGATTAAATAAGAAAAAGATTATTTTTTTTTGTTTTTGAAAGGACTTACCTATTTTTCAGGGAAAGTTATTCTCACATACTATCCAAGGTTCTTTAACATGCCACAATCGTCATGGGGACGAAGGCTTTACTTCCCCATCCGAAGGAGGTTGTGCTACGAATACTTATCGCTCAAGAAAAATCCATCGCTCCACAGCTGGGTTTAAACCCGTGAACATTATTATCCAAAAGGGGGACCTGCTGGTCTAGGGGGTAAGGTGTCAGACTTCTATGCTGGTGGCCAGGGTTCAATCCTCGGTCCCGGCAAAGATTTATCTGATTACCAAACCCTTCCTTCACCTCTGACAAGACATCTTGTGAATGTGGGGAATNGTCTCCACCGTGGTTCGGATTCCACGTTAAACTGTAGGTACTCCATTTCATCTCACAATCACCCTACCATTACACATTAGCGTAAGCGCGTACGACCCGAACGGGTAGTAAGACGCGGAGCTAATAATAGTAATAAAATGTTCCAAAACGTTAGTCAACATTTTTAGTACAACTAGTTAGTAACTTCTTATTGAAAATCAATAGGCGCCCACTATGGCAGGATGGTTTGATGCAACGACCAAAAAGCCAAATAACATTTTTATGTCCATTTATTCCTCATGACTATTAAACATATGTAAATTACCTCATTGTAACGAGGTGGGCCTGTTTGTCTTACAGAATATCATATTGATGAGAGGACGACATTTGAATAAATTAACGCAACAAGAAATTTGAGGGGCACTTTAAAATCTCTTCCGAAGTGGTTAATACGAGTGAAGTGGTATATTTTGACCACTTACCTCTTTTTGTCTCTCTTGAGCTAGTTATGATTCATAGCTCTATATCTTTCGTAGCATTTAATGGTATGACTGCTTATTGACGGCATGAACTATATAACCTATGTATTGCAACAGGCTCATTATGTTGTATATTACATATTTTCTTTGGCTTTGTGATTATAAGGGCTACATCTACTCTAAGTAACCTAGTTTGAATTCCTACGGGACCATATTGTATATTTGATTTGTAAATATATGGAAGCTTCAGATAGGTGTGCAGTTTTATATATGCTTTCCAAGATATTGCTTGTTTGTCTGTCATATGATTATGGTAACTTTATTTTTTTATAAATTGAACTTCAGAACCATATTAATAAAATTATATAAAATAAAATATAAAGTTTTATTTAACATAAATTTGAATAAAAAATTATAAATCTAATTGATAGAACATATTTTAAAATAAGCGTCCAATGATTTGCAAAAGACACTGGTGCTGTTTTAGATGTTGAAATGTCATATTATTGTATTTCCAACACAAGCAAGGTTCCAAACGTTATTTGTTATTATAATAATTTTTAATTTAATTTGCTTTATATATTTGAATTTAAAATATATATTTTCATCTAATTTTTAAGTGAGACATCATTTTCTTTATCAATATATTAAATAAAAATGGAATACGAATATATATACTCATATTTAATAGCATATATTCACTTACACCTACATAACTTCGTACATATCTTATGTACCAATTTTAACTAAATATTAGTTCATAATCATCATCATCATCATCATGGACAGCTTCCAGCCACTGGGTGAGTGTTTGGAACATAAGTCTCTCCACCACCTCTTTTCCTCCCACAACTTTTCTTCCTCAACCTTGACCCAGTCCTCTGCTTTCTCCTTCACACTCTTTACTCCTTTCAGCCATCAGCCTCTTGGTGTTCCTTTGGCCTAAACTTTAGGCCAAATGACTTTAAATAAATTCGGAATTTCCAAGTTTTGTTCGTAAACATTCGCTATGATGTATTGTGATGTTAATAGAGGGCAGCATCTGTCTGTCATGTATTTATTTATGGTTCAAGCAATATCAAAATTAAGGTACAAGAAAAGATGTATCAAACTAGTCACCACCATTCTGAAGCATAAGTATATTTTTATAATTCTTCTGCTTTTCTGTCAACTGTTCAAACAACAAAGCTGGGGATAATAAGGCAAAATGGTTGACAAGGGAAACAGGAAGTATGTGTGTGTGTATAGTATGGGTAAGGGTAGGTAATTTTTTTTATACGATCACAGCTAAACCTTTTAACTTTAAACTATTCGAATGGTTGTTCCGAGTGGGTGTATATCTTTACATTGAACATCCAAAAGAATGAAGGTACCTTTTGGTCAAGCGCCCATAGGTCTAGGATTATTAGAGTGATATTTTCTCAGTTAACGTAGTATCCCACTATTCTTCTAAACTATCTTGACAGAAAATCTGCTTTAATGAGGTTTTCTTGTTTCTGGGAGTAAAAAGAAAAATTATTCAAGTTGATCTTTGGGAGATAGTAGGTGAGAAGGGAGGTCAATACAACTGACAAAATCCCTGGGTATGTCATATATATATATATATAGATATATATATATATATTAGTGTAAAAGCTTATTTTTGGAATAACCACAAATATTATTAGCAGAATAAAACAACCCTACAATTTGCTCTAGTGCAGCCCTTATGTTTCTTACAGAGCGTCTTTAAACGCCACAGAAACCAACAGCTGTCGGGTCCACTCAGTGAAATCTGTGCCACACATCCTGTGGCAAGAAACATTTTGAAAATGGTTATGGCACTACCACTGCTGCCCCCTGAGAGAATAGAGGAGGGTTTCATTGAAATAAGAATGATGGCAGAGGAAAATGGTCTCACAGAAGGATTTTCTCGTTTCTTCCGTTACATTAAAAACTTTTGGCTAACGAAAGTTACACCGGCTGAACTATCGGTGTTTGGTCAACCAATGAGAACTAACAACTCTGTCGAATCATT
>CABFOW010001455.1:69393-87127 GCA_902141385.1 Timema californicum
TTTAGGCCAAATGACTTCTAGGCCAACTGAATTTAGGCCTACTGCCGCGTCTCCTTCCTCTCTGCCTCCTCCCCCCACCCCCCTCGATTTCCAACATCCTCCTGGTCATCCTTCCCCTCGCCATTCTTCTCGCATGTCCATACCACCTTAGTCGTGCCATCTTTCTTTCTTTATCACTAGAAAAAGTTATTAATTACATTTAATAAATACTTATAAAATATATTCTCTTAATTTTACACTCTTTAGTTTTAGCTTATTAAATAAATAAATCATTTTGGATACTTCCCACATTATATGTTTATTTTATCATGTACAGTTAAAGGGAATGTATGAAAGCCTAAACTATATAACTGTAAAATAAAATGTTTTGTTTCTCCTTTTCAATTAACGTAACGTTTGAAATATTTACATTTTCATTTCAATTGCGTTGAAGAGTTGTATATTCTACTCCAATAAACTAAAAGTATTGCACGTGTAACGAATGTAAAGCTGACATTTCAATTTTCTAAATGACATAATTTGTATTTATCATTACCAGAAGTGTTTTTTGTGTGTTTTTGTTTTTTAATATTGTTTCAAATCTAGTGTTACTATTTTTTAAATCTAGAAAATAATTGTATCCTTGTATAAATATGTACTTTTTTATATTGATGGTACGTAGTTCTACTAAATGAAGGTATAATTGATATATTTGAAAGTATTTGATGTTTTATTCTAAAAAAATATCTATTTCCAAAGCTATACATAAATTTTAGTGAACATAAAGGCTTGGATGTAAAGTTTTTATATCGGAAATAATACAAAGTATTTAAACTTGAAATGAAGGTTATAAAAATGAAAAAGGCTACACTATACTTGATTTTATAAAAACAGGAATAAAACCCGCATAAGGTGCCATTTGGTCCAACTCTGCAGGTTATTTAGTTTGATTTGATTTTCATAAGTATGTTTGAGTTTGAATCCCAAACTATTAAATTGAGTGTTGGTTTTTGCTAAATAACTACGCCCCCCTCCCCCTACTAAGGTACTGGTACATTTCCTCTCATTCTTCCTTCCTCATTCCTCCATTAATAGCCTATTTAACATAAATGTGTGTTTCCTAAACAGGTACCAAATCCTGTTGGAAAAACTTAGATTAGTCAATAAAACAAAACATTAATACATTTAAATAAGAGATAAACGGGTTTTTGGTTTGAGTTTAGTCCAGAAAGATTAATTTTTTATAATGAGCATACATTTATAATTTGTTTATAAGAGTGATATAAGATATAGCTCATTCACAAAAACAATACCGATATATTTAAGTAATCACAACAAAATTTCGCATTTAAAATATTAAAATAATAAAATACTGTATTAAAGAAAGTCCCTCAGTAAATATTTGGACTGTCATGTTTTCACAGGATTTTACTAGCAATTATTTAATCTTACCATAACGTTCACATACACTCACACAAAATCCTTCCTATTTACTACCACCCCAATTCCATAATTTTAACACATGAGGTCTTAATGTAGAAACTTAACCTTAAAAGTGTACTTGACGAAATCAGTAGTAATAATAGCATTGAGAAAGAGCTTTAACTGGATTTAATTACTTTTCTTGTGGTTCCTAAACAATTACCGCTAAGAAAACCATCTATTCCCCACAAGAATTAACTTAATAATCTGAAAATTGAAAAATGACACCTGGACATGGGAATCGAACCCTAGATCATTGGCTTAGTAGTCGAATGATCTAACCACTGAACTATCCAGGAATCGTCCCGTGCCCAGGGTCCTGGTTAGCACACACATACGCTCAGACAGATTCTGTTTACTCCTTTCAGGATACATTCTAAGATGGTCCTCAACAACTAGCAACAGGAATTGTAGGTGCATTTCATAATGAATTATTATTAAACAGTAATCCTGAATGAGTGCCACTCCACGCTCAGCATGGTAATTAACATATTTTAGAAACTTGATTGTTTCTATATTCTGCTTCTAGTTGCTATAGACCTCCCACAAGAATGGATCAACCGTGAAAAATCCATATGTATATTCCAAAATTTGGAACAGTGTCACTGACTTGGCTGTAACAAAATATTCCAGGTTTATGTTCTTGAATGAATGAAGAGAAACAGTGATCCAATAGAAATTATTTTTATCATAAGTCCTGGTCTTCTTTATGCTGCATGGTACTCTCCTTAAGACTTTTGGTTGATGAACTGACTTGAACCTTCTAAGAAGATAGCACAATTATCACAAGTGATTGTAAAACTTACGTGATGTTGACTTGGAGAGGGCTGACTGGATTGATGACTTCAACAGCAACACAAAAGATCATGGTAAGGATCACTTTAAGCTTAAATTGCAGATATCTAGGCTTACACTTGGACAGGTACTGTAAAACATACACACACATCACGTAATCCTCTCTCTTCTTTAAAAGTCAGTCTGAATTGAGACTATAACATCCAGTTCTTGAGCATGTATATCACTTTGGACATCCAGCGGACATGGTGCATTGCTCCAGATGAGATAAATCGCACTTCTCTGGCAGGAGCAGCAACCATAAAGAAAATTATCCCTTGGCTGACACTCTTCTAGATGCTCGTTTGCATAGTCATTGATGCCTTTCTTTATATATTCAATTATATTCATGACAACACCAGCTGAAATCCATAATCCATATTTGTCAGTATCTATGAATCCAGAGTATTCTTTAAAGCGTTTGTACAGTGCAACCCTAGGTGAAAACGTGGCTCCCATACACACTTTGAGCACTGCACCAATTTATCAGTTGTATAATATGATGCCTGCATTCCAGTGACAGGAGCTCCTTCTCAAGCCTTTGCTCTAGGAGGACCTAGGCACCAGCGATATGACCAGTGTTTGAGCTGGTCGTGTCAAAGCACACAGCGTGTATGCTAATGGTTAGACCCCAGTCTTTAATAGCTTCAAAGACAGTATCAGTCTGAGCCTCACATGTTCCGGTTGGAGGCTTGGCGATTGTGACAGAGAAACTCCTCCTTTCTCATAAACTAACACTGGCAGGTGATCAACTTTCTCTTTTACAAATAGATCATTGTCCGTTTACCGTTCCAATGGACAGCAATGGGAACGTTACCTTGAAATTTGGCTTTTAGGTTAGCAGATTTTACGACTCTGTGTTCTACTCTATTTAAATGAATTGAGAATCTATTTAAAGCAAGTTTGGTCAATGCTATGTGCTAAGATTTTGATTCACCACACCAGTGGGTCATCCAATGTGCCGAAATTCCACATGTTGAAACAGAACAGTTACACTAAATAATATTACTTTCATTAAATTATCTTTAAGTTTGTTAAGATAATATCTTACTTTTCCAGAACTACTAATTATCTTATGTGTCTATTGTTTCTCCTCAATGAAATACAAAAAAAAACTAGATGCTTTGGAAATTTTACATTGAAGAGCCCAGAACATAAAATCTAGACATTATAATTGATCTAAATTTTGCCATACACCTTTGCAGTTGACACAGGCAGTCTAGTGCTGCCATCTATGAGACTTGAAGTGAAGTTTGGATAAGTTAAAAATAATATAAATGGGGTGGTGATATTGTAGTGTCCCAAGCCCTCCCCTATATTATGTATCATGTACATTAAAAATGTCACCATCATTGAGATAAACCTAAATATTGTTCAATTGTGGTCATATTTCGCCTAAAAAATTTTTTTCATCAAACGGTACCAAATGTAAGGGTAAAAAGATCATAATCCCATGGTTAAAAATAAGCTCCACCCTAAAATAGAGCTTTTTTTTTAAAAAAAAGTGAGTATTTTTTAACATATAGAGCAACCCTTGACAAGGAAATTATGCCTAACACACAAAGCAGTCATAGGAAGGTTGATTATTTTTAACACGTGGAGCAGTCTTATTCTGTGAGAAAAAATATAGTATGTAGAATGATAAAGTAAAAAATCAATTTTATATCATATAGTGTGATCATAAGAAAGAGAGTAGCCATATCAATTAGACTGGTCAAAAGAAAGTGTTTATGACATGTAGAAAGAGTATAAAAAATAGAGCTGTCTTAAATGCAAGGGTCTGAGGTGGATCCTAAAGTGGAATCTGTTGTATCTAAACCAATACTTACAACAAAAGAATCACATGTAACATCACATTGTCTGTGTTGATCTAGATGATCGGACCGAATGTAAGTAAGGTCAACGTATTGGATTATCGACCGTAGAAAAACTCTGTCTTTCTCTGTCCATGAAGTGTAAATCTCTAGGGGGAGCCCTAGCGAGTACTGAAACTTGTCATCTTGTTAAAATGGCTTCCACCCCTAAGGTATACATCACACCTTTTTTCTTATTATCAAAGACTACTTCTCTCTTTCTATACAAACAAAACTACACACCCACACACAAAAAAACTATCTAATGACAATATATAGATTCCTCTTTCATCTTTGATACACTTTTGTTACTTTTTTATTTTGTTTTTTGATTAATACCTTTACTTCATACATGTATTCACTTATTTACTCCTTTATAAGAAATATTAATATTTTATTAGTATTTTTAATTAATTCTGTTTGTTCATGGTATCTATTTTAATACTAGTTATTTTTAAGATATATCTTTATTCGTTTACTCCTATTTGTTTTGCGTTTTATAAACTACAAATGAATATGGTTAAGTAATTTTTAAATAAATATAAACATTTGCCATAATATTCGTATGTGCTATCAGAATTGTTATAAAATCCCATTATATTAAAGTTAGTAGGGTAGTTGGAAAGGGCTGAGAAAGGTAGAAATTAGAGTTAGAGTATTCACATTTGAGTGTAGATATAATGAATGGTAAGATATTTAAGAAACACACTCTGTAGACCAACTCAGAATATAAACTTCAACCTCAAACTGAACATAAAATAGAACTGAACATTCGCACCTATTAATGTGCATTTTAGAGAAATGTCTAGTTTATTTTTACTTATTTTCAATGTAAGGGCTGATCCAAAAAAAAAAATATCTTTGGGAAGTGAGAAATTTAAAAGGCAAAAAATAATTAACTTTTTGCTGTAAAAGTGTAAATTATTTCATGTACTCTTGTAGGTGAAATATAATGTTCTTTTTTACTATTATATTTATATAACAATGTCTATTATAATGTATATTATTTGATTACCCGTATTTTAATAGCTATATATATAGTTTAGGTAGGAAAATTATATTACAGTTATCTACTAAATTAATCCTCCACCTTTTTAAACTGCGCGATAAATAATTAAGTCTTTATAAAAACTGATTATTAGGAACGATATTTTTTCCACTATTTTAATATTTTTATTTCCTCTATGTATCCTTGCTGGGGATTATCTCTCAAGTGTTTTGTTGATATTATTAACACGTGATCTCCTGACGTCTGCGAGTATAAATGTTCTGATAAGTGGTTACTTTAAAGTTGTCTACTCTCTGTAAATTCGAAATTATTTTCAAAACAGTGATACACAGTAAATTGACGCATTAAGAAACATTTTAACACTTATAAACAATATACCAAAATTAAAGGATAAAATAAACAAGAAATAGAATCCTCTAACATAGATGCTTTTTACACTCTCCCTCTTTTACTGACGAGTTTACACACTCATCCTAAGATGACTCGTAAAACAACGACTTGCACTTCAAAATTAGATTGCTTATTCTTCTATGGAACCAATTTAATCTACATCTTAAAGGTTGAATGGAAGGAGATACAAACATTTTTGGCCGAAATAAATAAAAATATTATTCAGTGCAAACAAATAATTTAATTTTCTTCACATGGTGATCTCAAAATTTTATGAATATATGTCAAGGGTGTCTAAATTTAATGATCACTTGTTTCCTTTAATTTAAAAAATCTGTTATAATTATATTCCACCATACTCATGACAAACAACTGTTGATAACAACATGTGAAGAAAATTCTATGTTTGTGGTACACAATATTTTATTCATTTTGGTCCAAAAAAAATTTTGTCATAAAAACTTCAAAAACACTGGCCTTTTCTCGAACCCCCTTCCTAGTTTTGTTAGTAAGCACAAGAACATAACATACAGACGATTAAACAATTTTTTTACGAAATATCTAATTCTTACTTAAAAAATAATTTTGTGAAAATTTAAGACTATTTTAAAATTAATTAATATTTTATGTTTATTTTAAAAAACTAACATAATAAAAAGATTAATAAATAAACATTAATACGTGAAGTCCAGATCTGACATTAATTTACTGGTATATAACGTCCTTTAGGTAAAGTTTTGAAAATATAAATATAGAACTAGATAGTTATTATACAAATAAAGGCTTTTTTCTTACAGAAACATATTAAAAGCTTTTATATTAATTTAGTATTTTTTTAAACTCCATAACTAATATTTAAATGAAAAACTCTTTGGTGAGGATATTTAAATTACGGTAGGCAAATTTTTCCCTTATTTCACAATTAACTTGAATCGGAATGGAAGGAAAAGTGGTCAAAGGCGAGCGTTTTTTTTTAAATTTTAAATAAATCTCATGGAAAGATAAATAAAATGTTGCTTCTGTAACTTTTGAAAACAATTTTTAATTTCAACAGCACTTGAATATATGTCATGATGATACACTTAATTATTTCATCTAATTAAAAACATTTATAACAAAGCAAAAAAGTTATAAAAAAGATCTCCTTGTTTCCTACGTTTATTGCAGAAAAGTTGTTATTAATATTTTGTTTAGATTAAAACTAATTTTTATATAGAACAAAATTATTTTTATTTTGTGAAAATATTTTCTACTTTCGACTATTGATGGGAGCACTATTGTGATCGTAAAAATTATCCAAATCAACACCTTAATCAAAATAATTTGATGTTTCATTACCCCTGAACCTGAAATAATTGTTTTATAATGCTGTATTTCAGTCTGTGTGTCTGTGTTTGGGCGCTCTTGAATTTCGCAATAAGTTATACCTGTCAACAGATATTCAATTAGGTCCCACTAGAATTATTATTATTAGCACCGCGTCTTACTACCCGTTCTGGTTATATTCACTTACGCTAATGTGATAGGATGATTGTGAGATGAAATGGAGGACATACAGTTTAACGTGGAATCCAAACCACGGCGGAGGCCAGGCATTCCTCACATTCACAAGTTGTGATTAATACACGTCTTGTTAGGGGTGAAGGAAAGGGTTGGTAATCCGATAAATCAGTGCCGGAACCGAGGATTGGACAGCAGACCCCCAACACAGAAGTCCGACACCCTACCCTTAGATCACCAGGCCCCCACCCCTCCCCCTCACCACCACTAAAATTGCGGAATAAAGTATACCTTTCTACCAGTCCAAACGAATTGAGGAACAAACTGTAATCCCTTTCAACTCTTGGCAACTAACCTAGCCTAGCCGAACCTAACCGAACATAACTTAACCTGACCTAGACTGAGGTAACCTAACCTCAACGCTCCATTTTGAACAAAGTCATTGTGCATTTAATTTTTATCCCGCAGTGCATGTAAATATATTACATAGCTCGGATGATTTGTTCCGAAATTCTTGTGCACTTGTATTAGTTGTTCCGAAATTCTTGCGCACTTGTATTAGTTGTTCAGAAATTCTTGCGCACTTGTATTAGTTGTTCCGAAATTCTTGTGCACTTGTATTAGTTGTTAGGAGGTACTCTCTTTAGCACTACGTCATATAAGGAAAAGTTGTGGGAAAGATGAGCTTAGTAAAAAGGAGGATTTAATTATTAGATTACTTGAAAGAAAGAGGAAATTTCTGGAAGCCAAAGTAAAACACAGAGGGCGCAATAATAGTAATAAATTCATTAACAAAAGGAATTGATCTGTCTTAGGACAGAACACCTAATAACAATGACGGATCACTAAAAATACCTTCTAAAATACCATTTTTTAAACTTTTGAATTAACTCATTATATTTAACAATGAAACCACAAATACAAATTTTAAATAAAATTGACTGTCAATTAAATTTAATATAATTTATGACGATGGAAATAATGATCAAAGAGAGTTCAAATAATGTATACAAAAAAAAAATATTTTAGTGACGAGGACATAAGAAAAATCTACTGGATTATTTCTTCTGTACTCATAAAATGACATAATATCTGTTTATGAGTGATTCAAAATTTATTTTCGTACACTTTCCCCTGCTCCATTTTTATTACATCAATGGAAAACACTTGGCAGACATATTTTTATGTATCACTACTTTCCAGGGTTAGGTTTTTAAAATAAAAACTACCTTACTTAATTTGTTTGTACACGTATTGATATAAAAATAAATGGCGTTACTTTACCCCCAATAAACCTTTTTTTTTATCGTCATGGCAGACTGTAGTAAAGTTAAAGTTCACGTTTCTCAAGGTCGTTGGGGAGGAAACGTGACTTAATAAATCTGTATTTCTTCAGTTTTTATGACAAAAACGTTTTTGTACACGATAAATCAAAGTAGATAGCTTAATTTATTTAAAAAAAACTATATCAAGATCTGTTTTTGCGTTGACTTCGTTTTTAGTTTGACAAAGCTTTTTTCCACTTCATTTAAAATGTTTCTGATTAACTGTAGCATTTCTCATAACAAATTTTAAGATTCATTGAGAATACTTTGAGTAAAATTAAGCAAAATAGTTATATCTACTTAAAAGATATTTTATTTATTTTGGACAAAAATACTTTTTGTTTGAAAACATTTACTTGTGGCGTCGTTAAAATATTTCGGCTGACATTTGTTTTTTGATTTTATTTGGAATATTGCCGCTATGCGCTGGCCAGCCCTAAAACCTTTAAACAACTTAGGATTATTTCTAAATATATTTATGGATTAAAACAAGATCACAAATTGGAAATATTATATTATTTTCATCTTTACACGCCAAGCTTGGAATTTTAAAATATAATTATTACTTTGGGGTTTGATGTACAGACAAACTGACAAAGTCCCAAGAAGAATAGGTGGGAAGAGAACACTTTTGAATATTATTTTTCCATACAAGGAAAGCTGGATCAGACATGTCCTTAAGATTATCTATCTTCTGCACGACGTAATTAAAGGAAAGGTTGAGGGAAAGTGGACGTCCTGAAGAAGGATGATTCAAATATATGATGACTTAAGGGAAGGAAGAAAATTCTGGGCGCTGAAAGAGGAGGCAGAGGACAGGACCCATTGGTGGTCTAAGTTTACTGACAAAGGGAATGGACCTGTCGTAAGAGAGAACACATAATAATAAGTGACACGAGAAGAGATGAATGAAGCGCTCCGGTGGCCGCGTGGTCTGATGCGCTGACATTCGCATTAGACTAGACTTCTGATGATGGAGAGATGGATATTCAAATCTCAGTCGGGTGTAGTAAGGGTGCTTTTACAAAGAGGTTTTCCAATCTCCCTCCACTAAAATATGGGTACTATTTTCTAAATCTAACCTTCCTTATTCCTAAAATAATTAACTTAATTAGTAAATAGGTGTATAAACCAAGGTAAGGTGCATTGGTTAAAAAAAAAAGGGAGTGTGTTTTTAATGTTTTAGAAGAAAACACATTTTTAACTAAATTAAATCAATATTTGTCCCTTATAACCATAGATTTTAATCTATTTATTTCAATAGTTCTGGAGTATCTGTAATGAGCAAATTAGAATCTGATAAAAAAAACGTTTAAATGAAGATAACAAATTATCGTTAAATTCTAGGACAACTTTGGCAGAGATTTAATAAATGTTGGGATTACTATGGATATAAAATTAGATTATAATTTACCACGGCAGAAATATTTAATATATTTAGCAGTAAAACTTTTGTTTCTGTATAAACTGCAAAGGTCTCACCTTAATCTCTCTAAAAAAATCAGTCTACTCTTTTATGGTGATTTTGTGGTATAAAATATATATAAATGCCAAATTAAAATATATAATGAGACAGTTTTAGTTGGTATTTTTATTTTGGGCATCATATTATACTGCCTAATATTGCTAGCCACATATTTACCAAAATGGCGTAGAGATTAGGCGGTCAGAATTTATATGAAATGTACAAAGATGGGAGTTGAGTGATTTTGTGAAACCCACTACGATTAACATACTGACTATACACGGCTGAGAATTGAGCCTAAATATATACATTTACAGAAAACTGGAAAATGTGTGACTAATGTCTAGATCCACATACTTACGAATGTGTATATTTGTCTCAATAACCTGCTACTACAATTGTTTTTATTAGATTTTCCTTCATTTCATCTCACTGTCCGTTAGACTTATACGTAAGTTTACTGATTATACAGGAAGATCCAAAAGTCACGCAACGCAAAGAAAAAACTTATATTTTGTGCCATCAATTCAGAATATTGTTGATTTATTCGTCACGCGTGTTTCTGAAAAACTACGCACAAACAATTGTTGGTACTCCATATTTGAATTGGCCTATTATTAGTATTATTATTATTATTATTATTAGCACCGCGTCTTACTACCCGTTCGGGTTATACGCACTTACGCTAATGTGTAGGGTGATTGTGAGATGAAATGGAGGACCTACAGTTTAACGTGGAATCCAAACCACGGTGGTGGCCTGGCATTCCCCACATTCCCAAGATGTAGTCGGATGTAGTGAGGGTGCTTTTACAAAGAGGTTTTCAAATCTCCCTCCACTCAAATGCGGGTAATTTTTTCTAGATCTGAACCTCCTTATTCCTAAAAGAGTTAACTTAATTAGTAAATAAGCGTATAAACCAAACGGGTAGTAAGGTACCTTGGTAAAAAAAAGGGAATGTGTTTTTAATGTTTTAGAAGAAAATACATCTTTAACCAATATAAATAAACATTTATACGGTAGAAACAAGGATTTTAATTTATTTATTTCAACAGTCCTGGAGTATCTGTAATGGGCAAATTATAATCTGATTTTAAGAAAAACGTTTAAATGAAGATAACAAATTATCGTTAAATTCTAGGACAGCTTCGGCTAAGATTTAATAAATGTTGGGATTGCTATGAATATAAAATAAGATTATAATTTACCATGGCAGAAATATTTAATATATTTAGCGGTAAAACTTTTTTTTTCTGTATAAACTACAAAGGTCTCACCTTAAATCTCTAAACAAATTTTCAGTCTACTCTTTTCTGGTGATTTTGTGGTATAAGATGTATATAAATGCCAAACTAAAATATATAATGAGACAGTTTTAGTTTGTATTTTTATTTCGCGCATCATATTTTACTGCCTAATCTTCCTAGCCACATATTCACCAAAATGGCGTGGAGATTAGGCAGTCAGAATTTATATTAAATGTACAAAGATGGGAGTTGAGCGATTTTGTGAAACACACTACGATTAACAAACTGACTATACACTGCTGAGGATTGAACCCAAATATATTCGTTAACAGAAAACTGGAAAATGTGTGACTAATGTCTAGATCCACATACTTACGAATGTGTATATTTGACTCAATAGCCTGCTACTACAATTGTTTTTATTAGATTTTCTTCATTTTTTCTCACTGTCCCTTTGACCTATACGTAAATTTACTGATTATACAGGAAGATCCAAAAGTCACGCAAATGCAAAGAAAAAAACTTATATTTTGTGCCATCAATTCGGAATATTATTGATTTATTCGTCAGGCGTGTTTCTGAAAAACTACGCTCAAACAATTGTTGGTACTCCATATTGGAATTGACCTTAAAATAATGTTCCAAAATGAATATGAAAACTCGCTCTGCTCGTGGAAAACTCATCTTAAAATTTCAAACGCTCTAACTCAACCGGCTATACCTAGTGTGTGTCTCAAGGTCACACGAGCTTCACAACACCCTGCCAACATCACAGTGTTGCCATACATATAAAAAACATGTTCATTTTCCCCAAGTTCTTCTGCGAGAAATATCCTTGGAAAAACAGGGTTACTTGACTTTGGATCGCTCTGTACTAGTGTGATAAGGAAGAGGGAGGATGAATTTAGAGGAAGGCTTGAGCCCTAATCTCCCTGGCCTCGGCGGTTAAGTTATTTGCGAGGGTGACGCCTGCGGTCACCGAAGAGGGTAGAATTAATGTTTACTTAAGTGTGATTTAGGTAGTTTTATTCAAGTTAAGAGTGGATATGGGGGCTAAGGTAATACTATAGTCTGGTGTGGTTTTTTTAAGACATGTTAGTCCTCTTTAACTTCAAAACCTTTTGTTTATGGCTTTATTAGTCTTAGCACAAATATTGATCCCCCTATATTTACACACATATGCCTACATACCTAATCACGCCATCCTCTAATTGGGTAGGCAAGAAACTATATATATATATATATATCTTAAAAAAACACAACTTCGTACTTAATCCACACTCACCAACTTTCTCCACACTTGTCTATCCTTGTATACTCCCTTCCCTTCAACAACATCCATACACCAAATAATATTTTATATTTTATTCCTTACTCTTTTAATGTTTCTCTTTTTAACACATTCGTCTACCACATTTAACCATGCCTTACACGCCCTACACCCTAATTTTGATCCAAACACTCTACCTTCATATCTTTGCCTCATCACTCAAGCCACACTCATCCTATCAACATGCCCAAACCAATGTAAGAATTTTCTTTCACCTGGAACTATTATTATTATTATTATTATTATTATTATTATTATTAGCACCGCATCTTACTACCCGTTCGGGTTAAACGCACTTACGCTAATGTGTAATGGTAGGGTGATTATGACATGAAATGAAGGACCTACAGTTTAACGTGGGATCCGAACCACTGTGGAGGCCTGGCATTCCTCACATTCACAAGATGTCTTGTCAGAGGTGAAGGAAGGGTTTAGTAATCAGATAAATCGGTGCCGGGACCGAGGATTGAATCCCGGCCGCCAGCACAGAAGTCCGACACCTTACCCCCTGGACCACCAGGTCACCCCTGGAACTATTGTATTCCCTTTCAACCCGCACTCCTTCATAACCCATTTATTACCATCTCTGTCCATATACATTTTTTCACATACATTTCTTAGATATATAATTTCAACCTCATTCATCTTACTCTTTTGTTCCTCATGACATACCCACGCTTCACATCCACAAAAAAATTTTGTTGGCGGTAACACACTTATATATATATTCCCATTTTTGCCTCGGTCGATTCTTCCTTTTTGTCCACATATATAAAACTACTTTCTGAAATGCATTTACCCTTCTGTCAATTTTCCATTTATATACTTCCATGTTTAACATGCCTTCTGCCCAGCTACATAAAATAATTCACTTGTTATAGTTTTACAGTGGGGAATGCCAGGCCTCCACCGTGGTTCGGATTCCACGTTAAACTGCAGGTCCTCCATTTCATCTCACAATCACCCTACCATTACACATTAGCGTAAGTGCGTATAACCCGAACGGGTAGTAAGACGCGGTGCTAATAATAATAATAATAATAATAATAATTATAATATAGTTTTACATTTATACTAACCTGACAATCATTTCCTGATCCGTTCTTACTAAAAACTAATATGCCAAACTATTGTAGACCAAACCATTGTAGTCGAAATTTTCGTAGGACAAATGATTTAGGTCTACTGTAACGTCCTTTACACGACAATCAGATCAAAATTTTACTCGTGGACTAAATGGAAACAAAACAATAAAATAATAATTATAACTTCTAACTGTAAGTAGTAACAGGTATTTATCCCACGGTGATTTTACGACACTTCTAGTTTAGGAACTGTAGACGAAAGTGAAAGTGGTCGTAGTAAAGAGATTGAGAGGGGAAAAGAGGGGGTGGAAAACTTTTGGAAATTGTAACGGAGAGAGAAGTTTCTTAGGCCGGCAATTTTATTTCTTCGCTGCACGAAGTCTTCACTTTAGTACAAGTTACCGCCATTAACCACACGCTAGATCATTTGCCTCTCACCTCGAGACCCACGTAGAACTTCACAGCCATTTTTTTTTTATGATTTCTAAGGCCTATAATATCTCAAAATTATAGTTTGTGTGAGATTACATCTTTTTTTTTCAAGCTATATTATTAAAAAATAAACAGTGAAACAAATGTATATTTGAAGAGGTTTCACGACCTGTTCAAATAATAATAAGAATGAAGAAGGAAGATTTTAGAATAAAGTGCAATTACATTACTATGGAAGAATGGTGGAAACAGTTTGTGATAAAAACTTATTTTAATCCGACTAGAATTCAAACATAGGCAGTCCACTCTAATACTAGAATGACGGTTTGGACCATTTAGCCACCGAAACAGGTTAAAGATGTTGTGTTTATATTTATTTAATTCTCACTGATGTTCACGTGGATTAATTCATCGTGCTTTATATTTTAAAAATTGGTAATATTTTATACACATTCATAGTAAGACGTCAGACAGATATAAAACTAAGTCAGTATTTTTTTTACCATATAACACTTAACTCTTTTTCAAGGCTATATAATTTTAATTACACTCTTTTAAGTAGAAATTAAGGATATAAATTAACAGAAAATTTACCCTGAATTGCATGTAGAGAAAGTAAGAAATAATTTTAAGGAAAATCCTTACAAGTATACCAACTCAAGATTATAATCTTTACCTACATGTCACAAACGAACCATACCAGATGAATAAGGAATTGTATACTTCTGCAAACCTTGCCAATAATGCCTGAAATACTTGTATTTTTCTAATGTTAGAGTCTTTTGTTTTTAAATCTTTGATTTTAAAATCCATTAATGCATTTAGACTTTGCTGTGATATCAATATTTTCTTATTGTTGAAGCTAAACATAGGTGGACATGGAGTTTAAATTCCAGTCATTTGGTTTATTTTGTCACAGACGGAGAGGTTGGGGTTTAACTCTTTATGAGTATTGGTAAAAATAGTTTTTTTACTAAATGGTCCCCCACTTTTTCCTTAACATGAAAGTGAATAACTATTTTATGAAATCCTCCTTTCTCAACTAACTTCCTCTTTAGTAATATTACTACTACCACCAGAATAAGATGTTAGTGAAATATTTAATTTATTTTTCTAGCACCGCGTCTTAAACCCCATTCGGGTAATATGTTTATTTGCTTATTATTTTAATTATTTAGAAATAAATTCGGTTGAATTTAAAGGAGGTGGACCCGCATTTGCGTGGAGAAAGAGTTGGAAACTATCTAGGAATAAGACTAACCTCAGTACACCCAACAAGAATCGAATCACGATCACTCCATAATCGGTAGTTTAAACTATCACTACGAGAATAATGCTTATGACTATGCGACCACAGAAATGTTTAAATATGTAAAATTTTTAAATGTTTCTTTGTGTTTTATTTGATATGTATCTCATTTTTCTATAAGTCTATTGTGTATGGACCAAATGAGAAAATATATATGATCTTATCTTAACATTAAATATAAATTTTGACATTAAAAGTAAGTTTTCTTAATGTTCATGTTAAGAAATATTAACATAAAAAATATTCAGCCTATTAATGCAATCAAATATTTAGTCCAGCAAAATCTTGGAAATCACATTATATCTTTGATGTAAATCCTACTTTTATTTTCTATTGAATGAATTTATTTTAGAGCACCGCGTTTATGTTGAACGCATATACAGAATGTTCAGAAATTCAAGGCTCAAACTGCACATATAGATGTTTGAACAGAGAGTAATACATAATCACTATACACATACACCCTCAAAACAATGTTATTACCATTAAATTGTGTTCAAAGTTTTGGCTTACAGCGCCGGGAAAGCAAAGCTGTTCAAACATGCTTGTACAACAAGTTGCATAGAAGCTAGGGGCGCAGCACTAAACCTCGGAATCTTGGATTATGGCAGCATAACATATCACCATTTAATATTAAACAACACACCAGTCCGTCTAGAAATGTAAATACATTCTGAGGGTCATCATTAACGGTCCTAAATCACAGAAAGTGCTTTCCATTATTACATGTGCAGTGCCGCGTGCCTAACTTATATGCAACCTGTTGTACACGCATGCTTGCAGAGTTTTTCTCTCTAGGATCTGTGTGCCTAAACTTTGAACACATATTAATAGTTTTGCATAATTCTTATGATGTAAATGTATAGGGATTTTTTTTATTACTTTTGGTTAAACCAAGTTTTATGTGAAGTTTGGGCTACACTTTGATATATTTACTCTGATTAGGTAGGAATAATTTTAAAGTTGATCTGCCCCTATTTTCGTGGAAGAAGAATAAGAAAATATTTAGTAAAAAAAAAAAGAACCTTACTAATACCAACTGGGAGTCAAACCTTGATATCCCAGTCTTAAGCTGGCTAATTAACATGAGCGTGACGCCTTAGACTATCCGGTCCATGAAGTGGGTGAATAAATATTTCAAGCACCTCCTAGAAAATAAAACATCCATTTTTTAGCTGTCGACATCAATAAGATACGCTAAACTTTCAGCGGAGTGTAATAAATTTCTTATTTTTAATGACTAACAAACCTTAGAAGATGGAAATTATCTGTTTGATACGACTGTATTTGTATATAATAAATAAATTATTAAATTGTGACTGGTACCTGGACATCAGAATTCAATCCGAGTCAATTGAGCTACCACTGATTTATCCAGGATATATTCCATGTTCAAGGTAATTCTTAGCTCTTAGCTTAAGACAGAGTCTGTGATAGATGTGAGGATATAGTCAAATAACAATGCTATATAATTTACACCACGGCCACCTGGGACCCAGTCGATTCCTGGATAGATCAGTGTTAGAATATTGGTGCATTAAGCCAAAAATCCAGGATTTAATTTCTTTGTCCAGGTGAACATTTTAAAATTTACCATTGGTGAGTTATTGTATTGATATTAATAATTATTATAGAAAGTGACAGTTTCAGATATCATGAAGAGACGTGTGAAAACGTGAAAGCAGATATTGTAATTTTTTTCTAACTGTCTGATAGGAAAATCCAATCATAAGAAAAATTTGAGTATAGGCCTATTTTATATATACGATGTATGTTTGGAGACTCCTAACCCAAACTGCACACATAGCTTGTTTGAACCAAAACTAATACAATATCCCTGTACATTTATATCCGTAAAACTATGCTGGTGCCATTAAATTGTTTTCAAATTTTCGGCGTACAGCACCGGGAGAGCAGAACTGTGCAAAACATGCGTGTAGAACAGGTTGCATAGAAGTTAGGCGCGTGGCACTTTAAAATGCAGTATTGGCAAGCACTTTCTGTGATCTAGCACCGTTAGCTATGAATTTAATAATGTTTTTTTTTATATTTCTAGGTGGACTGGCGTGTTGTTTACTATTAATTGTAATAGGTTCTTATGCCTTACTCCAAGGTGAAGAGGTTTTGCAGTTCCGTGCGTCTAACTCCTATACAACCTGTTCTACACGCATGTTTGCCCAGTTTTGCTCTCCAGGCGCTGTACGCCGAAACTTAAAAAAAATTAATTATACCAGTATAGTTTTCCAGATGTAATTGTATAGGGATTTTGTATTACATTTGGTTCAAACCTGTTATATTTATTCTGAAAATTGAAAAATGACACCTGGACACGGGAGTCGAACCCGGGACCTTCGGCTTAGTACGCCACTGCTCTTACCACTGAGCTATCCAGGATTCGTCCCGTGCCCATGGTCATTCTTCACTCATAGTTTAAGGCAGAGTCTGAGATTGGCGTGGAAGTCGTCGGCTTATAAACATGTGATTATCTAAGATC
>CABFOW010001455.1:87295-108322 GCA_902141385.1 Timema californicum
GCCACCTGGGACCCAGTCGATTCCTGGATAGATCAGTGTTAGAATATTGATGCATTAAGCCAAAAATCCAGGATTTAATTTCTTTGTCCAGGTGAACATTTTAAAATTTACCATTGGTGAGTTATTGTATTGATATTAATAATTATTATAGAAAGTGACAGTTTCAGATATCATGAAGGGACGTGTGAAAACGTGAAAGCAGATATTGTAATTTTTTTCTAACTGTCTGATAGGAAAATCCAATCATAAGAAAAATTTGAGTATAGGCCTATTTTATATATACGATGTATGTTTGGAGACTCCTAACCCAAACTGCACACATAGCTTGTTTGAACCAAAACTAATACAATATCCCGGTACATTTATATCCGGAAAACTATGCTGGTGCCATTAAATTGTTTTCAAATTTTCGGCGTACAGCACCGGGAGAGCAGAACTGTGCAAAACATGCGTGTAGAACAGGTTGCATAGAAGTTAGGCGCGTGGCACTTTACATGCCGTATTGGCAAGCACTTTCATTGATCTAGCACCGTTAGCTATGATTTTAAGAATGTTTTTTTTATATTTCTAGGTGGACTGGCGTGTTGTTTACTATTAATTATAATAGGTTCTTATGCCTTACTCCAAGGTGAAGAGGTGTTGCAGTTCCGTGCGTCTAACTCCTATTCAACCTGTTCTACACGCATGTTTGCCCAGTTTTGCTCTCCAGGCGCTGTACGCCGAAACTTAAAAAAAAAATTAATTATACCAGTATAGTTTTCCAGATGTAATTGTATAGGAATTTTGTATTACATTTGGTTCAAACAAGTTATATTTACATTAAAAGATAATTCATCCTCACACCTAAGCTATTAGTTTAATCATCACATAGACGTATAAACCGAACGGGTATTAAGATGTGGTGCTATTTATGTATAAGGTTTTTCAATATTTAATACAAACAGAAGTAAGGGTTTTTGCCTGGGGTGAACACCCAATGCATTGCTGTTTACACATGTCAACGCTTTTATTTGCTTCAAACAGTGCATGCATTCACACACAAATACAGACATACAAACATGCATACAAATATTTATTTATAAACATACATTCACATACAACTACACTAATTTTAAAACATTTTCCCTAAGATAAAAAACACCTACACATACCCACACAACACACACATCAACCACACACAAACATAAAACTACGTCCACACCATCACTCACACACTCACCAAACCAACACCAATAAACCCACATACACTTACACTTAAAACCAATCTTGAATAGACTTGTATACTTCAGCCATCAAGCAGTATTTAATTAGTATATAAAAACAGAAATTGAAATTTTAAATTTCCTGCTTCTATATGCACATGTTTGTGGAGAGGGGTTGGTAATTTTTAAAACTTCACAGAATGTTGCCTGTGGTATATAACCCACAAGGTTTGTGACAGACAGACTAACAAACTCTTCATTTTATTTATATATGTGGCAACTATTCATCTTAATTATGGTTTGATAGTTAATCTCAAGTTATTTGAATATATCATTCTAAATAATAGATTGGGTAGATAGGAAATATTTTTTGTAAATTTTTAAATATACATTATGTTACTTATTAGAACACGCGAGTCATTATTATTCCTTCTGAATGTAATGTTGGATATAATACTCATTTATTTTATGTCTAAGGCTTGATTCAACCACTCACCTAAAATAGAAATCAACAAATTCCTGGGTGAGACAGTAACACACACGCTGTATGTTGACACATATTGCATTTCAATGTAAACTTAAAACAGCTTATTATTAACCTATTTTATTTTCTAGTAGATAGACATATATTTAGATACTTCTCACAATGGATAATTTCAAATTATAAAGCTGTGTCATGGCACAATCCAATACATTAATAAACATGCTTTACATTAACGGGTAGGTGACTTGACGGTCTAGCGGCAAGGTGTCAGACTTCTGTGTTGGGGGTCCAGGGTTCAATCCTCGGTCCTGGAAAAAATCTATCTGATAGCAAAACCCTTCATTCACCTCTGACAAGACGTGTATTAATTACAACTTGTGAATGTGAGTAATGCCAGGCCTCCACCGTGGTTCGGATCCCACGTTAAACTGTAGGTCCTTGATTTCATCTCACAATCACCCTACCAATACTCATTAGTGTAAGTGCGTACAACCCGAACGGGTAGTAGGACGTGGTGCTAATAATAGTAATAATAATAATAATAATACAACATTAACGGGTTATTTCAAATCTCATCCCAACAGTCAATGCAGCTGTCTGCTTGCTGTTAGTTCTTAAGAGCATGCGCTGTCAGATGTATATGTGCTCTGATTTAAGATATTTGGTTTTGAGATATGATTGGATCTCTTGTCTTGAAGATCTTAGTCATAACGGACAAAGTAGAGATTAATTGAACTTTATCAGAACAGCTCGCGCCGTTGAGGTGGACATCTTGTGATTGGATTGAAGATCCGTCACGTGACCACTTTGCTATTTGTCTCTTGTTTTTGGCGAATGTGTGAATTCACACTAACTTGATCACGAAGAAAGAAAAATATTAACTTTAGATATAAGGAGAAACTATAGCTAAAATATTAGGTTCGTATGTACCATTTCAAGGTAGGCTGCTTACCTTACCTGACGAAGGTGTCAAACTTACTTTATTTTGTTGCACTTTGGTAAAGCTAATGATAAAGTGACATAGGTAATACTGTTACCTTACCTGAGTCTACTTATAATAAAATTTAAATTTGTGTTCTTATTTTATTATATTTCATGGAAATTGAATTCGAAATAATAATAAGAATTGTTATGGGTTTAATAATTCAAATTTTTATCATCGTGTCTTACTAAACTGATCAGTCTATAAGCATGTATAATAATAGTAATAATAATAATAACCCTTTTGAGATATGGAAGGAAGAACTTTAGAGCTAATTTATTTACATTTGCATTTGAGGAGAGTGGGTAACAATTAAAATAAAAACATACTAAATAGTCATGATTAAAACATCAATCTCCCCCTCCTCTCTTTGCCAGTCTATCATGATAGTGGTGACTTATACCATTCCTCCACTGATATATATATATAAATATTCAATAACCAATGTTTTGATGACCTCATAAATTGAGTTTGAAATTAAACCATAATGTCTGTCACCTAAATTTTAATACATCGAATACAAGAACACTAATCCTGATTAAAATGAAAATCCAATTTTGACTAGTAGAAATCCATAATAATTTATTAATTTTAAAAGAAGATTAATCGAAATACCCAAACAGGGATATATATTTTTAAAAGTTTACTGTTTAGCGATTTACAGCGACAAGCTAAGCCCATTGCTCAGGAATCTAATTCACGCTCTTAACAGATTTGTTTTTTTTCAAATGTATCACATCGGATTTACAGATGATATCTTTAGCTCCACCGATAGGGTGTATATTCATAAAATAAAATGTTTATAAAACTGTGGGGGGTAAGTTATTGAGCCTACAAATAAATTTTTTAAAGAGTGGATGAAGCCGTTCGTGTGATAAGTCTGATTTAATTTCGATCTGGAGATCGGGGTTCAAAAGGGTTTTTCTGTATATTTACTTCATCTAGTGAGTGAAAAACATTCTAGTCCAAAGCTTAATTTCACACCTTAGTTAAGACAAACTTTACTAAATTCACATTTGTTTAAAAATATGATTAAAGTATTCTGTTATATATTTTTATGTCTATCTAATATAATCATCATAATCATCATCACTAACTGTGACCGGATTATTTTAATATATTGCTTCCATTTCGCTTTGTCCATCCATAATTCTTCCTTCAGCACATCATTATTACAATTCTTCTCCTCCCACTCACACACTTGCCATTATGCTGCTATAAATGTAAGCCAATATAATACTATTGGTGGCTGCATGGTCTAAGGCATCCCTCCCACAATAAAGTAGACTTCATAAGATGGGGAGATTGGAGTTTGGTCCTGGTTGGGATATACTAAAGGTATATTTTTCTAAATTGTTTTCCACTGGCCTCCAATCAAATGGGGAGACACTTCCTCTAAATTCAACCCTCCAAATCCCTAAAATAGTAGAAATAATAAATACATAGTCATATAATCCTACCAGGTAATAAGACAAGGTTCGAACATTTTGTTTATATATAATTCAAATAATAAATATATTCAGTCTTGCTACTTTATTTTGTTAGTTTGGCAACAGTTTTAAGATAAAGAACACACATGGCAGGGAGTCCAACCTTAACCTCCATATCACCAGGAAACTAAATATTTCCTTTTGTCTAATTGCTTGTCTAATCAATATTGTTCTAATTTAATGTTCCCAAGAAAACCGGAACTGTATGTCGTTTGTCTTTGTGTGTATTTACGTTACATTACATACGTGATAAGAGTCTGCAAATTATTTCTAACGTACAGTTTTAAATCACAGGTTTGTCCTTAATCTCTTATACACCCAAGCACGAACAAAAATACTTAAGGGGCAGCTGATGATATATAGCATAATCGAATCTAAAACGAAAGCTACAATTAACGAGCTATTACATTTGGATCACATAAGATAGACCGAATCACTACGGCACGAACATTTTTTTTCGTTCTTTAAATCTGCCTGTACATTTTTTTTTACAATTGACATTGCAAATTAATAGCCTTTTGGGTTGTACGCATATACTTATTAATTCTACGCTGTTAAGTATGAGAAAGTTTGACTTTAGAACAAGTGTACACCCATTAGCGTGGAGGGTGAATGGGGGAAAGAATTATAAAACCTTTATTAAACCCGTCAAGGATACGAACCCCATCCTCCCCGTCATTAGCAGGCCAGTCTATCGCAAGTGTGACGTATTATAGGCCTACAAGTAGACCATAAAAATGCGTTTCTTAACAAATAGTAGCTTTATTTAACCAAAAGATTTTCGTGTAGGTATAGAGAGAGATCTTTTTAAGAAAATACACCCGACGGGTATTCAAACGATAATCTCCTTGTTTTCAGCAGTCAATATCTTTAATCCTTTGATAATTTAGTGTTGGAGGTGTTTCTTTGAACCATAAATTTTTAATTCACAAAAAGTTTCCCATTTTTACTTTATAGTGACACCTGAATAGATATTTTGATAGATATCTCCGTTTCATTAGCTCAAAAAGAAGTTTTTTTCGATAGTTTCTGTCTCTTGGCCCACAGCCTAAACCATTTTACTGGACATCCTATGACTTTTTGAAAAACATAATGAAAATGGTAATAAGGAAGCAGATAAACTATGTTTGTAGAATTCTATGTAAAAATTAGTTAAGATAAAGATAATAAGAAAAAATTAATGTGAAATACTACATTAAGGTTACAGTTACATTATGATACTAGAGTTGAATGTAAATTATTATAAAGATATTAAGTAAAGATAAGTTAAAGTGGATATAATCAATTAACACATAAGATTGGATATATCATAAAATTAAAAAACATTAAAATGTGAGTCAGTTCACGCTACATTAAACAAGTGAACTTGTAACACAATAGCACTATATAATTTAACTAAACCATATCTACAGATTATCCATGACTAGGATGATATTAAATTTGTAATTATACAATTGAAGCAGTAATTAGAAATGGGTTGAATCGAAAAATTGACAATGTTGAATAATTAAATGAAAAATTAAAAAAAAAAATATTTAATTCTATTCTCTTATCTGAGTTCCTTGCTCCTTTTGCAGGCTTCTTAATGTTCCCCCGAGGTGTTTTTGTAATTAAATATATAGCCTTAAAATTAAGGGCAGTGTACTTAGGTGTGAATGGAGAAAAATATGATCTTATTGAAATTGGCTAAGATGATTTTTATTATTTTTATATGCACTACTATTATAAATAACAAAATTTTGTATGCCAGTCCTCTGGGAAAATAGCTAAGAGGGTACTTTACTAAAACGGATATCTTCAATTTTGATAATATTTCATCGACACGAGATAGGAAATAACATATCAGTGCAAAGTTGTGGTAATATTTAAAATAAAATATATATATCAAATAAATTTTTTATAAAATTCACAGTTTCTGATCTATTGGCAGATAAATATATTTATTATTAAATTAAGGTCTGGGAAATGGAGAATTTATTTCTATGCTGGTTGAGATAAATTTTTCTCAATACGTTTCTGTAACATTGTATTTTGATTCATTAATGATCTTAAATGTAAAAAAATGCTCCTTTTCCGTTGTTTATATAACAATATAATATGTATATATTTTTATTATGCGTCGTACCACCCGTTGGGATTATACACCTATATACTAATTACATAGAAGGGTTAGGTATTAGTAAGGCTTAATTTAGAGGAAATGTGCACACATTTGAGTGGTGGGAGGGTGTAAACTCAGATAATACCACTCTCAGTGCACCTCACAAGGATCGAATCCCGATCTCCAACACTAGAGTAGCACGTTAGACCACGTGGCCATTGAAGCGAGTAATAGTGTACATGATTTTGTTTCACAGATTTTAAGTAAGTTTCATGATTTTTGGTTAAAAGGAGTGTGAAATTACGTTAAGTTTAATGAACCATGCCTTTTATTTATGAGTAGCGTTTACACACATCAGTGTTTATTTAACACCACATACTAAATCTCCTACGTTCGCGTTCTACACCTATTTACTATTTACACCTATGGTTTCGAGGATTAAAAAGGTTTTTTTTCTCAAAGACGGGTAACTGAATTTTCGTGGAGCGAAAGTAGGAATATATCCTGGTACATTTATTATTATTATTATTATTATTATTATTAGCACCGCGTCTTACTACCCGTTCGGGTTATACGCACTTACGCTAATGTGTAATGGTAGGGTGATTGTGTGATGAAATGGAGAACCTACAGTTTAACGTGGAATCTGAACCACAGTGGAGGCTTGGCATTCCCCACATTCACATATATCTTGGTAAAACCACCCTCAGTTCACCCGACCAAGATTCGAAACTTTATCTCCCCATCATCGGCAGTCTAGTTTACTACGAGATTAGCGCGTTAGACCAAGCAGCCACTGAACGTGGTTACATTTATTTAATGATCTGAGGCTTCCCTCTCACATAAGACTGTATCACTATATCTGGATTTCAATCTAATTTGGGTGTACCTTAGGGTGTATTTGCCTATATGGTTTTCTACGCTTCAATAATGCAGATACGTGTACATTTTCTTTTAACTCAACTTCTCGTATTCCTACCACCGCCTTTAAGTAAATGGTAACAATAAACGATGCACAATAATAAATATTGGTTCTTTTGTGCCTTATCCCACTCCTCCTATCATCGTTGTTTTGCCAGCTTGGCTTATGGGGAACTAAATAGGGGAGATATAGTAAAGAGAAAATAACAAAACAAAAATATATTTAGTCACACAATTATTCTACACACACACACACACACACACACACACACACACACACACACACACACACACATGAGATAATATTGCACAAAACATTTATATAAAAAAGGTAAAGAGAGCAAATAATTAAAAGAGAGCACTGCTGATAAAATGTAGTAAGTATCTAGAATATATATATATATATATATTATAATAATTGTAAAAATCATTTTATTTTAATGTGTGTGCTACTGACATGATGGTCTCCATGAGTTTTGATGTTATTAATTGAACCTTGCTTGTAGTGTACAGGAATAACTACATCATATGTGATGGTGTTTGAGCTATGATAAATAAAGACTTAAGATGCATGGAGACTATCATGTCAGTAGCACATACATTAAAATAAAATAATTTTTAACGATTATTATAATATATATATATATTCTATATACTTACTACATTTTATCAGCAGTGCTCTCCTTTAATTATTTGCTCTCTTTACCATTGATATGTTTTGTGCAATATTATATCATGTGTGTGTGTGTGTGTGTGTGTGTATGGAATAATTGTGTGACTAAATATATTTTTGTTTTGTTATTTTCTCTCTACTATATCTCCTCTATTTAGTTCCACTTTCCTCATTGATTTTATTCCAACATGTTCATAAATATAAAATCACGCATTTGGGCAATATTTTTGTTCGGGTATCATAATTTTTTTTTTGTAGCACATAGATATTAAATGTACGAACTTTATTATTATTATTATTATTAGCACCGCGTCTTACTACCCGTTCGGGGACTTTATTATTAAATGGTTTAAGTGTAATAAAAGGTGCTAGCCTTAACTTTTCCAAATTAAGACGATATTATTATAAATAATATTATTACTAGCTAACGTGTATAATATGTTCTATTTCCGCTTGACATACTGCTCTCCGTCACATACGACGTGACACCTCGATCCCTTGCTCTAGTCTGGTGTCTAAACCCTGTACGTGTAGTTTAGCACTATTTTAGAAGAGATAACATATATACAAACACTATATCAGTAGCCAAATTTGATTTCAGATTACACGTAGTTTGTATTTCCTCGTGACCGATTAGCGGGTATCAGAGCCTTCAATCAGGTACAATTATTATTATTATTATTATTATTATTATTATTAGCAACACGTCTTACTACCCGTTCGGGCTATTCTCACTTACGCTAATGTGTAATGGTAGGGTGATTGTGAGATGAAATGGAGGACCTACAGTTTAACGTGGAATACGAACCATGGCGGAGGCCTGGCACTCCCCACATTCACAAGATGTCTTGTCAGATGTGAAGGAAGGGTTTGGTAATCAGATAAATCTATGCCGGGACCGAGGATTGAACCCCGGCCACCAGCATAGAAGTCTGACACCTTACCTCTAGACGGCCAGGCCACCAATAATAATAAAAATAATAATAATAATAATAATTGACTTTAATAGTGAAGTCAATGCTTCCGCTTTTTGTTACACGTAACCAATACAAATAAAATTAAGTTTAACCTAGTGGTTTACTTATATATAAAAACACACGAATAAGGAACTCTAAAAAATAAAGTTAAAATATACATGGATTAGTTAATATGAGAACTAGAGATTGCTTTTACACAAACATAAATAATTCACTCACACATAGAGTTAGGAGTTATAATTTTATTTGCTAGTTTGATGGTAATAGGGAAAGAAGTGTATTTCATAAATGGTCTATTCTCTCTTTCCATGCAGATGAAGATACACTTTATCTTTAATCCTTCCTTTATCTTATATACCCAGATACTTCATAAATTTGAAATGAGCAGAAGATAACAGGATCACTTTAAAAAACCGTTATATTTTGGACACATACACACAAACACAATATAAAATAAATATTATATTAAAAAATAAACAAGTCACGAGGATAACAAATGTAATTTATTTTAAACCTTTCTTTATTATTTTTATAGTACAACCCTATATCTCATTCAATGACATGTCTACCTGCTGTCGGTGACCTAGCAGTCTAGGGGTAAGGTGTCAGACTTCTATGCTGGCGGCCAGGGTTTAATCCTCGGTCCCGGCACAGATTTATCTGATTACCAAACCCTTCCTTCACCTCTGACAAGACATCTTGTGAATGTGGGGAATGACAGGCCTCCACCGTGGTTCGGATTCCACGTTAAACTGTAGGTCCTCCATTTCATCTCACAATCACACAACCATTACACATTAGCGTAAGTGCGTATAGCCCTAACGGGCAGTAAGACGCGGTGCTGATATTAATAATAATCTACTTGCTGAACTAAGTAATGAACACCAAGTCTTATTCTTGGCATGGCTTAACAATTTATCATTAATTAAATGTGGGTTTCCTCTTTTAAATTTGATGAGTTAGCACCCGGAGATTGGCTGCTACTTCTGTTCTGGATTTAAGTGTGTTTATAAGTCATCTACTGATATTATCAGTTTGTTTAGAAGGTACAAGTTAAATACCTCAGATAAATTGAATATTTTTTTTTATATCTTAATTATTTTTACTCTACTATTTTAGTGATATAGAGCCTCCGAAAACATAGTAAGTCCAGATGTAGTCATCAAAAATATTAGGAAATAATATCACTAACCGGTGAGTAATTCTACTCGTGTAAGACACCATCAAAAAACTATTCTTTTGTTTTCATTTTCATTACACGTTCAATTTGTTTGCGTATGTAATAAATACGTTAAGGTGTTTGGGAAAATAGAGGTTATTTTTAAAGAGACTGTACCCACATTTTATTGGTGATAAGGGGGGGTGGGGGGACTTTCATGAAAATCTCACCTCAAAGAACCCAGCCGAGGTTATAACCCCAATTTCGCTACCGTTTGCAGTACAGTCTACTGCAAAAGTGATGTCTTAGACAAGTGGTCACCAAATGATGGACCGCAGATATAATTTTAAGGACCTTGACGAGATAACGATAAACAGGAAATTTGATGCTATTTTGGTGGTGGGTGGGTATTTGACATGGAAGGCTGGCAATAATAAATAATAAAAACATTAAAAGAAAAGAAAATCCCGTTTTAGAAATTGTATAGTCGTATAGAGCTTGAACTTGTGTCACTGTTAAAGTTTTGCCAAACTGTGGATGTATGACAATTTTTCTTAAAGGGGCCTTCATAAAAAATATTGGGGACCACTGCCTTAGACCATTTGACAAACAAAGCGGGTAGAATTATTTAAATTAATGAACGGTGCAAACAAGAATTTTTGATAAACTACTTGATTATTATAATTATCTATTTTTTCAATTCGATAATCAGTGAAAACTACCACTTCCACACCATTTGTATTCAAATAATATTATATTATTATACAGTTCTGATAAATATTCAACGTTATGTGTCATAATGTCCAGTATTTACAGAGTTGATTATTTAATACGAATTTATATAGTATTGATTACATTACTTTTTGCATGTGATTTGATATAGTAAGATTTACCTTATTATGTGACAGCATGGTATAAGGCGTTATTCTCACGTTAGACTAGACTACCAATGGCAAGGATATGTGGGTTCGAATCTTGGTCGGATGTACTGATGTTGGGATTTACAAAATGGTTTTCTACTCTCCCTCCACGCAAATGCGGGTAAACACTTTAAATAAAATCTTCTTCGTCGTTAACACATTAGCGTAATTAGTACAAATCCGTATACCATGAACAGGTAGTAAGACGTGGTGCTAAATAAAATAATAGCTTTTCACTCGATTTTGTGGAACAAATGGTCCAAGGCGTCATTCTCGTGTCAACCTTGTTTCTGATGACAGGTAGACTCTGGGCTAAAAGTCTAGTAGGGTCCAACATGAGTGGTAATTCATAAATTGTTTCCCAATCTCCTTCCAAGCAAATGCTGGTAGATTATATTTAAGTTGCTTTCCACCTCATTGCTACCTCATTAAGAATATTATCATATATGAGTATGAATTAAAATAGGTATTAATTAGTTTATAATAAGATAGATTTTCAATAAAAATAAAATGGTGCACTTCATGTTATTGCGATTGAATTTCCTACACACCCGCTACGGTGACCATGTGGTCTAACGTGCTACAATCATACTGTACAAGAATACAGAATACGGGATGTTATGGGTCAAATCCCAGCTGGGTGCACTGAAAGTGGCTTTTTCCTAAATGATTTTCTTTTTTCCCTACGCGCTAATGTGGTTGCACTAACTCTAAACTAAACCGTCTCAATCCCTAAAACATTAGTGCAACTAGCACATAAGCGTCTAACCCGAATGTGTATTAAGGAGCTGTACTAAAAAAAACACTCTAAAGAGAGTTTTTTTTCATACCGTTTAAATTAAAGCAGGAATATTCATGATATTAAGCGTAGTACTTAAACCAAAGCTTTAGAGTTGATCTTAGCGAAGTGTGTGCTTCAACAGGTAGTTCGTGAATAAAACTAAGGGTGAGGGCTACTTGGAGAAATAACATCCTCTCACAACGTGCATGGCAGTTCTGAAGTTTAAAAAACACCAGAAAAATCTTCGACTGCCTCAGATATTTCTGCTGTGATTTTTTGTCTTAAAAAACATTTTATTTGATTAAAAAAAACCTATATCTATGTCTCTAACCCTTAACTTTATATAAGATATGTAACATTTTGCGAAGAGAATGATAGAATATTATTTAATTCAATCATTAAAAAAAGGCGATATTTATTATAGGGATTCAATATTTAAGTTAATATAGATAACATTTTATTTTAGCACTGCTTTTTAAATAACAAACTCTATGTTGATCAAAAGGAAGAGATAGGCTATGTAAGGTAATGACGAAATGTTGTAGACGAAGCAGTGATAAAGAGAAAAATTAAAAGTCTTAAGAATAAATAACATGTATGACGTGAAAAAAAGGTGTTTAAGAAACGAATGGAGTATGAAAGAATAGGGAAGTGAAGAGAGAGTTATTTTTTTTTATTATTATTATTATTTAGCACCACGTCTTACTACCCGTTTGTGATATACCCTTTTAGTACTAATTACGCTAATGGATTAGGAATTGGCAAGGTTGAATTAGAAAAAGTGAACCGGCATTTGCATGGAAGGAGAGTGTAAAACAATTAAGCAACAACCCTCCCCCCCCCCACCCCCCCCTCCCCAGTTCACCCGACTGAGATTCATACCTCGATCTTCCCGTTTTCAGCAGTCAAGCTCAACCCGACTAGCGCGTTAGCCAACTACGCCACCAAAGCGGATTAGAATGTTAGTGAGGATGGATTAAGTACGAAAATATTTTTTTTTAGATATATTCACAGTTTCTTACCTACCATGTAGGGGAAGGGCATGATTAGGTATGTATGTTTTTAAAAAAATGTGTTTTTTTCTAAACTCATCTCAGTGTTTTCTCCCTCAGACGGGTTGACGTAAATTCTATCTGGAAGATTTTATGAACCCAAGATCTTGTGTATATACCGTTCTGTAATTAACAAAGGTGGGGTAAATTCCATCCCGTAATAAGTTTACTTTGAAAACATTATTATTTTAATGATTTAATACAACCTCGTATTTATAAAATAGGTAGATAAAAAATATTTCAAAATTTCTTTAGATTACTTCCCCCATATGCAAATGCAATGTTTCGTCAAAACCTTTGGGACGAATCATTATCTTCCACGAACCACACAACAAAATCTTGTGGATTGTTTCAGTAAAAGCTAGATAAGTTTGTACATATACCTGCCAACACTTACAGAGCCATATCCAATATCTACATATTTGTTTAGGTGTTCAAATATTATTATTATTATTATTATTTAGCACCGCGTCTTACTACCCGTTCGGGTTATACGCACTTACGCTAATGTGTAATGGTAGGGTGATTGTGAGATGAAATGGAGGACCTACAGTTTAACGTGGAATCCGAACCACGGTGGAGGCCTGACATTCCCCGTGTTCCAATATGTGGGGAATGAAAAACATAATACATTCTTCGGATAAGCTGCTCATTTTAGAATGTGAATTCAACCTGGTGGTCGAGGGGTAAGGTGTCAAACTTCTGTGCTAGAGGTCCGGGGTCTTATCCTCGGTCGCGGTACAGATTTATCTGATTGCCCAATCCCTTCCTTCACCTCTGACAAGACATCTTGTGAATGTGAGGAATGCCAGGCCTCCACCGTGGTTCGGATTCCACTTTAAACTAGTAGGTCCTCCATTTCATCTCATAATAACCCTACCCTTATACGTTAGCGTAAGTGCGTACAACCCGAACGGGTAGTAAGACACGGTGCTAATATAATAATAATAATAATAATAATAGTAATAACAATTATAAAAAAGAAGCTCTTGTCTAGTAAAATAATAGAGATGTGTGTCTTACTACCCATTCAGGTTATAAGCGTATATCTAATCAATTAGCTTTATGTTCTTAGAGATGAGTAAGGTTATATTTAGAGGAAGTGTACCCACATTCACGTAAAAGGAGATTGGAAAACCATTTTGGAAAAACCACCCTATATACACCCTTTTGATATTCGAAACTTTATCTCTCCGTCAAAAGCAGTCTAGTCTAACATGAGAGTGGCGCGTTAGACCTGGTGGCTACCGAAATGGGTAAGAAGAAATATCTGTTTTTGATTTTGGTCAGGTATAAGTAATTATTATTCATCTATATAATGTTATGAGTGCATTTACTTTATATAATTAAAAGGCTATATCCATATGTTTTGATGGTAAAATTAATTAATGAAACCAAACAATAAATTGTTGAAACACCACGTTATAGAAATTATTATATTTTGAAAGTTTGACCTCTATACTCGAGTCGTAAAATGTGGTCATGTTTAAATATATCCTTGAAATGAACTAAAAACTGTCTTAAATATTGTATTTAAATTGCTAATATCTATTAAATTCACTATCCTTTATTTTAAAAGGGAGTTAAGAAGAGATGCAATTTAAATAAAAAACATCTGTATAATGACGAGATGGAATTTACATATGGAAATTCAAACGGAATGTAATTTACCAAAACCGTGGATTTGAATCTCTTGTTAAGATGCCACACCATGGATTTTAAAAAATCCCTATTTTGGAGAATGTATTTACCTCTTCATAATATTTACTAGGTCATCATGTTTATCTTAATTAGCTGAAGGTTGGGTGCTAGTGAGCGTGAATTTTGTGCATTAGTTTTGCAATTTTTATAACAAACTTTTTTAGACAGAATAAATCAAATATTTCTTATATAGAAACATAGTTTAGTTTTCTGCACATTTTAATATCAACAGTTGTTGAATATCAGTCATGAGCATAGAAGCAGTTGTTGAAAAACCTCTTAAACAAATAGAAAAAGTTTTAATTAAATCCCAGGACACCCTTGATAGACAATAAAGGACTGTTGAGATTAACATATGCATAAGACTAGACTATGTTATATATATAAAAAAATTTTTTGGCAAAAAAATGTTTATGCTATAAAAACATCAAAAATACTGACATAAACTCAAGCTCATTGCCACCTTTGCAAAGTCCTGTAAAAGGCATTTACCCCACAATTCAAGAAAGTATTAGAGTGTACACAAGAATAATTCAGTATTTTATCAAATTTCATAAAAAAATAGTTTTTTCCCCTAAATAAAATATTTCCCCAGTAGAAAAATAGAGTTTATCTTTCCAAAAATATATTAATCGCAACAGTTGTTTAATATATTTCATATTAGCATTCGATCAAAAACATTTTACGTGATGATAAAATGTTATCATTAAATTCTGGGACAACCTTGACCATTATCCAACAACTGTAGAGATTATTAACGAAAAGAAAACTACGCTCTATGTTTTTACTGGAGATATATTTGATTTTTTCTTAGCGAAATATATTATTGATAAAAAAAAATCAAAGTACTGCCCTTAGCTTGCAATCCCTAATATCCCACTCGAATATTGACATTATAACAAATTTTTACTTTAAAAATATTTAAACAAATTTAATAAAATTATATATGATTTTTGGACTAAACTGTTGTATTTATTGAGAGAACAATAATGTATATTTAGTCGCGTCGTAAAGTTCTCGTCTCAGAACTCGAATGTTCTGGGTTTCAAGCCCAGTCTAGATAAAAAAATTCCAAAGATCTAAAACGATATATATTTTGTAACTTTTTTAGCACTGGCGAATAAACATCTGATCCAAAATATCATATTTTCATGTACAAACACACACTACAAAACGTTCATAAACTATTATTAATTTATATACGAGTATTAAATGAAAAATATATAAATAAAAATGTGATCTGATGACTAACTTGTTTGGCAATTTTAATTCTAGACTAATACGAGTATAAAATAGTTAAATATCGATCTAGTCTGAAAGGTAAGATTCAGGAGAATAAGTTAGTAGTATAAGTTCACTGCCATTTTCCTTGAAATAAAAGAAGGTAAACACAGTGAATATAACATTTGGAAAAGCTTAAAATGACATATAAGATTAAATAAGATAAATTATTAATAAGATTACACAAGATATATTTAAAATAGGAATACATATATTATATTATATATATAATCTAATATATATTATAAAAATTGGTATAACTTTAATCCCCTTAATATTCTAACTAACCACTAACCGATCAATAAGTTTATGAAATAAAATTTTTAATATTCTACATAACGAATTTAAAGTTCTTAATAATATAAATTCCTTGGAACATGACAGTTGATTACGAGAGATTTGATATTATAACATTGTTTTATATATATAAATCTATGTTATAATATCAAAGCTCTCATAATCAACTGACATGTTCCAAGGAATTTATATTATTAAAAACTTTAAATTCTTTATGTAGAATATTAAATTTTTTATTTCATAAACTTATTGATTGGTTAGTGTTTAGTTAGAATATAAAGGGGATTAGAAGTATACCAATTTTTGTTCTTATTCTTTTGATTGATAATTTTATAATTCTGTTTGAATGGTCCAAAAGTGGGAACAGATTTAACATCATTTTAAATTATACAGAGAGTTATTTTATTTCATTTAACAATACTAGGAGTAAAATTGATATTTTTTAATGATGAGTAATTTAATGCTCTGCATATTAATAATGAATAATACTTAAAAAATATAAAAGGGCTATTTTATGGATAGGGAGATATTATATTTAAACTAATAAATTCCATATGACATAATGATATTGATAATTTAATTAATATTTCAATTATAAGTAGTTGTTAGATTAATATTAAATGGTTTAAGTGACCAATACTTACTTTCAGTCATCTAATATATTTAAATATTCTTGTTAGGAATAAATAGATACCCTTATTATTAAACTTAACGCAAATAAATTAAATTGAAAACATGACGTATCACTCCTTGTTTAGGAAACTAAGTTGAACAAGCTATTTGTTAGCAGCAAGCAACGAATGGCGTGCCATAATACACTTCGTTTTAAAATGAAATTAATCTCTTTGTAGTCGACCATAAATCAAAAGTTTATCTCAAGCATTTAATGTTTAGTGTTGCGCAGGTCTTGTGCAAAAATAATGTAATTATAATTTAATCTTCAGAGATATTTTTTAAACCTGGCCCTACAAGTGGGTATAATTTATCATGTTTGTTATTAAAAAGAGTTTAAATATATCTTTAAAAAACACATAGAAAAACTATGTTATTTTATAAAGTCCAAATTTTACTTTGCAACTTGTTAAAATAAGTTTCATCAAATTTATATTTTGATTTGAATCGTTAAGTTGTATAGTAAATAATATTCCAAGTTATAATTTTTGGAAAATTAAATGCATCCAGATATTCAATTAATCAAAAAGAACACAACTTTTGTTTATCATAAAAAATATTATCATAATTATATACATGTTTATTAGTATCACTTGCCTATTTCTCATATGGGCTAGTTTACACAAATTTGGTAACAGTTATAAGTGCACCGTGTTTGTTTTCAAAAAAAGTCATGAGTTTAAATGGAAAGGAAAATACTTTTCTCTACAAAGTGACTTTCCACTAGCTATAGAAAAACATTAAGTTTGAAAACTACAGAACCATAAGTAGTTTAGTTGTAGAATGCCACTAAGATCATCCACATCGACAAAAGAGAAAATGGCAGCTGTATCAAAAAGAACAAGACAAAGTACAAATTTAACTAATACTTCGTCACCAGAGAATGCAAGTGTATGATATATAATAATAAAGTAAATGAACTTTCAAGCATTTAATTTTCTCGACAATTAAACAAAAATGATGTAATACTATCGGATAAATACGCCACTCTTTTGGGCGTCAATAATAAAAACTATGTGATCAATCGCCCCGCTTCGGGCGTCGATTGATTCACTGCGGATTAATTCCCTGTTATTGCTGCGATGATTTTAGGTTTTCTTAAGCTCCGTGATCGAGCGCCTATCATCACTGTACGGAAAAGATACCGTTTAATCAGCTGTCTATAGCCCCGTGTTCGAGCACTAATTAAATCGGTATTAATATTATTAAAGAAAGAGAAATGTTGATGGCTGTTATTTCACACACGGTTTATTTATATTACACCAGTAAATTACTTGCACATATTTCAGTTAAATGTTGCTTATCACTGCACACTTTTGATATTGAAGTGACTTATATTATAATGTGTTGGACTGTGACTGACTCGTGCGTGAGCGAGGTCCCGGAGATCGTCCTCCTCATCGTCGTTGTCGTCGTCAATTGCAATACTCTAAACATACGTACAATGGTTTATATATGACATATTCCTTGCATTTTCTCCCCTGGTCAACAATGTAAAAACTAACCAATAGACAGAGTCCTGGCGACACGTTTTGTGATGGCTAGCTTCTTATTGGTATAAAGAAATGGCGTGTTCTGCCAAATACTATGAACTTGTTCCCTTTAACAGGAATTGACGCAGTTGATATTTTAACAAGAAAGAAGGTATAAAAAAATATTTTAGGGGTGAAGTCCTTTTCACCTCATTCTGAGAAACGCGTGTTTGTTCATGGATGAATCTTAAAAGGATACTCTACCTATATTGCTTTAAAGAAAAATTACCTTCATCCATGACTTTTTACATAATTTAGATTAATCCAAATCAATACATTACAATGATTTATGTAATTTCTAAATAAAAGTTATATCAAATAACACCATAAAAGGTGTTTAAATTATAAGATATTTAAATCGTAGATCGCATATACGTTATAAAGATACCGTATCGCAACAAAGCTCATTCACAGTTCTACTCATTTCACAATCCATCATATAAATCTTCTGAAATAAATTAAAAACATACTAAACCAATAAGTTTTTTATGATTTTTTTTTTGCTTCGGTGGTCTTGGGGTAAAGTGATCGCATACGGACCCGATGTTCGTGGGTTCAAAACAAGCTGGGATCGATGGATTATTCTTGAGCGATAAACATCCATAACATAGCTATCATTCGGTGAGAAAGTAAAACCGTTGGTCCGATGGCAATTAAGTCATGTAAGATTATAAGGTATGTGAAAATATCTTTTAATGGAAAATTTTGTAGGTTCCTTAGCTATTGCCCATAGAAATTCTCGTGTTCGGATATAATCAATATTATTTAACAAGTGCACGTTAATAACCTCAAATATTTTTTTCATTCAACATGCAGGCTATTTAAACTTATTCATGTGAATTAATAAAAAGTATTTTTTCCTCCAATTTTTCAAATTATTCTTTTATTTTGTTACTCTGCAAGTAAGTTTGCACACCCCTGAGTCTAAGGCTTCACTCTCTCAATAGACTGGACTAATGATGACGCAGATATATTGCTTTGAATCTCTGTCGGTTGTACTGATGGGAGTATTTACTAGATGGTTTATTTATCTACCTCCTCGCGAACACACACTATCGTAATTTGTACAAATGCGTTCAGCCAGAATGTGTAGACACACGTGGTGATAAAAAAAATCCATTACTTATTACTGTTTTCATAAAGGGTGGAGCCTGAACCATGAGACGATTAGTAACTTGTAAACTAACACGTTAATTCAAAATTAAATATTCACTAACTAAATAAAAGCAAGCTACACACTATCCTTTTACACTTTTTGAAGATTATGTTACTAAAGATATTTCCACAGGACGTTGGATAGACTTTATCACGTTATCCATCACAAAATAAACTAATCATTTAGAGGCTTCTCTTTTTATTATGTACATAGGTTATAAGTGTGATACATTTTAATGTGCATCAAGCTAACAAGAAACTTGCTTCACAAAATGGCTTCTAATTCACCAAGTAAGGTCACGCTCTTTAAAGCAAAACATAGTTTTATTAATTACATAAACCATAGCTGTATGAGAGATGTCCAATTTATGAATTAACAATTTCACTAATACTTCATTGACCAGGTTTTTCAAGTCAAAACCCAAACCGGGCTGCTTAGTATTGTTATAATAAATGAGTTTATCAGGACGTATTTTTTTTATCGACTGAGGGTATACCGTCTTTTAGCAAAGATGATGCCAAACTCTGCGGATAGAAGGTGTCAAGTTCTCAGCACAATATATCCTCCACCCGTTAGTATCAGTTTTTTTAGAATGGAGTAAATTTTTTTTTTTATTGAATTAGTTTCTCAAATTGTCCTCACCATTCGAGATACACAGTTTCAGAGAAAAACTTGGGAACGCCAGGAATTGAACTCGGGGCCTCTGGGTCTAATTATATGAACTCCTACCTCCAGACCACTATATGGTCTTACGTCATCTATATCACATGTTTAACCTAGTAACTAAGAATAAATATTCAGATATGTAGTAATCACCTAACCATTTGTTGCCGCAAACATGGATCCATGGGTTAAATCCTAGCTGGGTGCACTTGGGATGTTTTTAAACATGAACTACACTAATTTAATCAAATTTCAAAAATAGTTATTTAGAATTTATTCTCTTACATATTTCGCCATTTTTAGCCTTAGGAAATTATTGTTAATAACATTATTTTGTTATAAGTACTCCTAAAAAAACAAAACAAATCAGCAGTACATTTTAGTTAACGTATATTAAAAACGATCTCTAATGGGTTTTTAATTTGATTTTAAATAGTTATGTTTAACTATATAATTCTTTATTTTATGTTAGCCTTGTCATAATACATTGCGATATATTAATAATTTAAAGTTTAGTGTGAAATTTACGTTCTGGACATATATATGTGAAGCCTTACATTAAGAATTACAACTACTGTGTTACAGAATCACTTCTAAAATAGTTTCTCTAGCTACGTCCAACTAGAACTCTAAACCATATAAACGGGTGAAAATGTTTATAAATTTATTACTCCCATACACTACTCCAGTACCCAGATGTGCTATGAGCTTTATTACTTTTTGAGCGTATGTACAAAACGTTGGGTTTTTTTTGCCTAAAAAGTTTTGAAATTTTATCTCTATGCTTTTTTTGATAGTACGAACTATGAATAATTAGTTTGAGTTAAATCTAAACTTATAAACAATAATATTCTATTTTTAAAAAATTATACAGGTGACCTGGTGGTCTAGGGGCAAGGTGTCAGATTTCTGTGCTGGGGGTCCGGGGTTCAATCCTCGGTCCCGGCACAGATTTATCTGATTACCAAACTCTTCCTTTACCT
>CABFOW010001455.1:109704-125202 GCA_902141385.1 Timema californicum
GACATCTTGTGAATGTGGGGAATGCCAGGCCTCCACCATGGTTCGGATTCCACGTTAAACTGTAGGTCCTTCATTTCATCTCACAATCACCCTACCATTACACACTAGCGTAAGTTCGTATAACCCGAACGGGTAGTAAGACGTGGTGCTGATAATAGTAATAATAATATGATTAAAAAAACACACTCACCAGTAAACCACCCTTAATTTGAGAGATAATGTCAAAATAAAAAAAATACTGGATAATAGTGTCACAGCGTGGATAATAAATTGTTCTAGGTTGTTAATAGATCCAATTAAAACTAGTTTGTTAATTTTTTACATCATATGCGGCTTTTACAATTTTCCACCGTTTTTACCATTCCTGACCCATTTAATCATTTTGCACTAAAATATATTTTTACGATTTTAACATTTTTATACTATTATCCTTTTTAAAATATTTAATCCATTTACCCCGCTTACTCTTTCTAGCATGTGAAGGCTTTTAGATTTTTTGGCCCTTTTGACAATTTTTAAATTAAATTATGACTTTTATGTTTTTTTATTTTTATTTGATTTAAATTTTTCCATATGTTTTTTTTTTCAGTTCTAACATTTTGGATTTGATTGATCCTTTTTGCCCTTTTTAAATGTTGGTCAATTTTTAATACTCTTGTAATTTTTAGCCTTTATGTCTTATTGCCCGTTTTAAATACTCTTTTTACCATTTGTGTCATTACTGACTTTAATTTTTACAGCTTTTTACATTAATAACCTGGCTAAGTCCCAAATATCTATTTTACGGTAAAAAAAATAAAAATTATGTAAAATGTGCAAAAAGAACATAAAAGGTAGACATTGGAAAAAAGTAAAAATATAATATATTTTTTCAAACAGTTAAAAGGGGTAAAATGGTTAAAAGTGTAATATATATTAAAACAGTAAATTTTATAAAAAAAAATCTGGCTTGGAGATACAAATGTTCATGCCCAGGAGGCTAATAATTTATAATTTTCGGACGTCTGGGTAAAATAGATATCGTGCAACATACATGACAGTTTAATTAAATCTTAATTTGATTAATTTTGATAGGATAGTAACCACCAACACTACTTTTTCAAGAATTCTATTTTGAAATTTGAAATAACCAAACTTATTTTAGTTCTTTGGGGTAGCCTCTTAAGCTTTCTGACCATTTTTTATACTCTTTTATGTGATTCTATTCTTAGTTTTAGAAGTTATGAACCATCCATCTCATGTCACCACAACTAACTTTAAAATTTAAATTTTAAATCTGGTATGATTATTTACCTATACACCAAATTTTAATGATCTACTTTCCCTAGAAGGCTTTTACTAAATTTAGATCCACAAATCCCTCAAATTCACAAATAAGATAATATCACATCCCTTTTCCAAAGTTTCATTTTGATATATTAAATTATCAGTCAATTTGTTCTTTGGGGGAGATCCTTATTAGTTTTTCCAATTTTAAGTTTTATATATGCCCTTTCATTATTTTCTACTTTTTCTAAAAGTTTTTATCCCCCCCTGCTCCAGTTCACTAAATTGAAAAATTACACCTGAACACGGGAATCGACCCAAGCTTTCTTAGTTTGCTTAGTACACCAACACTTTCTTCCTACACGTCCATCACAGACTCTGCTTTAAAATATGAGGGGAGAGTGACCCTAGGCACGGGATAATTCTGGGATAGCTCAGTGTTTAGACCACTTGCGTATTAAGCCAAAGGTCCTGGATTAGATTCCATAAGATATATTTAATCTTTGTATGGTTAATTATTTTACCATATATTGAAATGACGTATTTTAACGTCATATTACACAACATTAAGTCTATGGCATCAGTAGAAAAATTAAATATACAAATCTTAAACTAATTGGACTAAAATATATGAGCACGTCAAAGTTTATTTTAATCTTGACTATATTTGCTCCGAATATATTTATAATATATGAGTGCCTATCTTTTTCTGACCTTAATTTGTTTGTTTTGTTTTATGGCTTCTTACGGCGTACTAAAGGAAATAATAATTGTACTTACCAAAGTTTCTGGTACCACATATTAGGAGCCCCTGGTCCAAAACACTTTTAAAGTAGGGTTAACGTGTGCTTTGATAGGTTTTCTGTAAGCCTACATCTTCCAACCAAAAACATATGACCACCTATACTTTTCGGGTGGGAAACCTTTGGCTCTATAATATTGGTTTATACTTCTCGTACATTCCATTGCTTATTATTCTGATAAACCATACAATTTGGTGTTAAAATCATATTTTTATATTGACGGGTTTATTGTTTATTAATTATTTAAGATTTTGGGACAAACCGAAAATTACTACTTTTTCAGTTTATCGAAAAGATTAAAAAAAACTGCATTAAATACAGTAATGTAGATTTCTTGAAATTTATTGAATACATAGGGATAAAATTTAATGCATAAATCAAACGTCTAAAAAAATTTATTCATCTTTTATCAGCGATTTAACTAATTTATGAACCTAACAAAAAACATTAAAATTTCACTGTTTTAGTGCTGTGAAAGTGGATATTATTTGTTTATCCAATGAGATATTACCATTTGTTTATTTTAGTATATAAACTTACATACAGATAGCCGCACTAAAGGTATTTTTCCGGAGTGTTTTTTTTTTCAATAATAAATTCAATGTGTGTATTACGATTGATTATAGTGTTAATTATTTGTGAAACATGTCTATAAAAAAGGTGTCGGTGGAAATATAATGGCAGATTATTGGCATGAGCAGAAGAGGTAAATCTTATAGAGTGATTGCAGCAGAGTTACATGTAATTAAGTCATGTGTGAACAACACCATGGCTGAATTTCATGAGACAGGTGGTGTGGCAGAAAGGCTGCAGAGTGGCCGACCCAAGGTTCGTGCCTGCATCAAGAGTTGAGGAGGCCCTATTATCTACTAACAAGGTGTTGAGCCCTTTTTCGAAACCATTTGCGTACCGTACAGTACAGTAAAGTACAAAACAGTACAATGTTGTGTTTTTAACTGTACTTATACAGTACGCAGCACGGCTTAGAACCATTTATTATGGTTCACACAGACAGTGCTTTCTTTTTATCATGTATGATTTTAAAACTAATATATGTATACGTATATTTTTAATACATACGCAAGAACTCCAAATCAAGGTAGAACATTGCGTACCTTGAACATCTACGATATTTCATATACAGTAACTTGCTCTAAAATGTTCTTCAAAAACACCTATTATTTTATTCTGTTGTATTGTTTTGTGTACCTCTTAAAAAAGAAAAGAAATTTTTGAAGGTCCAAAAGTGATTGTGTACATTCAGAATTGATGTATAAATGTACTGTTTAGATATTACTTCAATAAGTCAATTATAAATTATTGTTTTTAGAATCAAGTTCAATATATTTCTTATTTCACTGGTTTTCGGATTACTACTCAAGATACACTTAACGTGTAACTTTAAAATTAAAAGTAAGACTATGTTACAACAAGAAAAATCTTATTTCCAACTTATGTTCCAATTTTCTTTGCGTTTTTTAAGCTGAATTTTGGCGTTTCCTAACATTAAAAAATGTTACCTTAATTGCACAACATCTACCGCACGCCTCTGAAATTTAAAAATTATTATTATTATTATTTTTAATATTATTAGCACCGCGTCTTACTACCCGTTCGGGTTATACGCACTTACGCTAATGTGTAATGGTATTGTGATTGTGAGATGAAATGGAGAATCTACAGTTTAACGTGGAATCCGAACCACGGTGGAGGCCTGGCATTCCTCACATTCACAAGATGTCTTGTCAGAGGTGAAGGAAGGGTTTGGTAATCAGATAAATCTGTACCGGGACCGAGTATTGAACCCCGGCCGCCAGCACAGAAGTCTGACACCTTACCCCTAGACCGCCAGGACAACCTATCTAAAAATTAATGACCCCTTCTACATAAACATTTGCATGCATTTCAAAAGGGTTTTAGATTTTAGATTAGATATTTAGAAATTTGTTAAAAATTGGTCTGATAAATAAAATGAAAATTTTATTTCTGTAAGTTTGAAGTAAAAAAAATAAGTTAAGTGATGTAAGCACAACGCAATATATGGCATGGCTATTCCGGGCAACACCTGGTACTTGTGCTAGTATTTGCTAAAAATTTCCTTCCTATTAAAATATAATTGTCCAATACCTACTTCGGTGGTCTAAAGTGCTACTCTTTCATTAGACTAGACTCCTTATGAACGGGGAGATCGAGGTTTGAATCTAGCTCGTGTGTACTGAAGGGTATTTATATAATTTGGTTTTCCACTCTCCTTCCATATAAATGCTGGCACATATCCTCCTAATATAACATTCCTAATACCCAACAATATGCGCGTAATTAGTACAAAAGCGTTTAACCAGAATGGGTAGTAAGACGTGGTGCTAAAATAAAAACTATAATCCTGTACTTTATGTGCGAATTCTAAATAAACTGTATTTGAGACCTTTTGAAGTGTGTTTATTTATACGCTAAGGTGTCAAGATAGTCAAACAATATTGGTTTTTAATGAACACAGAGGTCCTAAATGCTTAGAATAACACCCAACACTTTCTCTACCCCCTCTTTTCCCAAAACCCAGCGAGTAATAACTGCTCCCACGCACCCTTACCCCCTGCCCCAACTTCTGGGAGGCATTATAAATATATGTATTCGGTGCAGGGTTGTATCATGCAGCAACCCCTAACCCCCCCCCCACAGAGACGGGGGTGAGGGTGTCTCTCGTGATATAGGTTAGAGCAGGAGGAGAGACAGGGGTTGCTCTGGGAGTTAAGGGGGTGGTAGCTATCAACACGTTTCTGGAACACCGCCCCCCCCACCCACAGTACCCCTCTGGCGGTGTTATCGATCAGAAGACACCCTCAGCCTAGAGCGCACACACACACAAACTCTCCAAGGTACACCCGGGCTATGCCCCAGTCAACACTAGGTCAGAAGAACCCCCACCTCTTCAGCCCCCCTCCCCCTTACAAACACCGATCCCCAACCCTTTCATCTTTTTCTTTTTTTTTGTTAAGGAAAATATAGAGAAGAAGTATATTGTAGGGTTTTGGGCTGATTCAGCTATCATGGTTTTATCCACGGCCGGGTTCATGAAAGTGGATCTTAGTCGAAGAGGTTACGGGAAATATCTTGTTTTGAATCCCTAACAGGTTACACTGGGCGTGGTTTCCCATATATAAGGCTTAACGTGGGATAGAACGGAAATACATTTTTGTTCCGTATTTTTGACGTAACTTTTTAATTTTTTTTTAAATAAAATATTATTTCCATCTCCCAATCTTCGATATCCATTTAACAATAATTGAACAGGCGTTATATCTATTCAAAGTATGAATAAAGTATGGTTTCAATACATAGCAATCAATTAATTTGGGAAAGAATTTGTTTTTCTTATATTTTAAATGCTTCTGTTCAAATATGTCTGTTCTCATGAAAAATATTTTAGAACAGCTATGATTAACAAGTAAATATAATTACATCAAACGTACCCATTAAATATATATTTAAATATTAAAACAAAAATGTATTTTTATTAGTAAAAATTTAAAAATACTGATATAAAATCATAGGATGCATAAAGCATTATTTCATGCGTGATTACCAAACCCTTCCTTCACTTCTGACAAGACGTGTATTAATCACAACTTGTGAATGTGTGAAATGCCAGGCCTCCGCCGTGGTTTGGATTCCACGTTAAACTGTATGTCCTCCATTTCATCTCACAATCGCCCTACCATTTACACAGTAACGTAAGTGAGTATAACCCGAACGGGTAGTAAGACGTGGCGCTTATAATAATATTTCATGCGTGGAGTATTTCTGCGAACATCATGACAATACTAATCTCTAGCCACAAATTCCTTCGATGTTTTATGCATTCTTCATTATACAACGACATTGGTTTCAGTGAAACAGATCTTTTTTTTATAATCAATACATTTTGTTGAATTTATTTTAATTTGTAACAATATAAATTTTCATCTCTCGCTTTTACGGATATAGTCTAACTTAATTGCCTAGTCAGAGAATTAAAAGCAATTTCGTGAAGCGGGTTTAATTTAAACTTGACGTAATTAATCAATTAAGAACTATCACAATGTACAAGATAGAAATAAGGAAAATAATCCCTCCCTTCAAGGATTCTGTTTTATCTTCTGATAAGACTATTCCTCTTAAGAATATAAGCAATATAAACAATTATTTATTTATGGTGAATATACATGATTCCAAATAACTTTTTAACGATTAATCTATAGCCTGACAGGAAAATTTATATTTTTTTCTCCAAGGCACTAAGTGGGCAACACATTCCCTCCATTATAGATAATCGAAACATTCTACGTTACCATCAACTGAGATCACGTGGCCTATTTATTCAGCCTTTTAATGGAATGAGGACCTGTCAACTAAGAGATTGAGGTTTGATTCTAGTTTGAAAACACTGTAAGTGGATACACTTCAGTGGTTTTATTACAAGAGACCCACCCCGGTGGCCTGGGGGGGGGGGTTACTAAATGGTTTTCCACTCTCCCTAGACGCAGATGGGAGTTCACTTACTCTAAATTCAACCTTCCCAATTCCTAAACAATTAGCGTAATTATGGAGCTGAGAATAAGCTATATCACTCGCCACTTACGCCATAGCATGTTTAACCAAACATACCTTCCAATTGAGGCCGTTGGTGACAATACACTTTTTATAATAATGTGGTTCACATCAACACCGATTAGATTTAATCGTTCAATAACCCTGGAATTTTAGATAACTATTCATTATTTAGTAGTGGCTACAGTGTATTAAAAGATGTTGGCCTAGATTCCACCTAAATAAAGACTCCATTATTATTATTATTATTATTATTATTCCCAGTTCTTTACAAACTAGTTAGAATATCTAACCACTTACACAAATGGGGTAAGGATTAGAAAAGAGTGCATTTGCCTACTAAGCCCAAGGTCACGCGGTTGATTCCGTGTCTACCTAGGATTTAATTTGAATAATATATTTTGGATGAAGCTATAATCACGCTTTACAACTATAATGTTGACCTTGGTGATCCTCGGGTAAAGTAATCACTTACGATCCGATGTTCGTGGGTTTGAACCCAGCCAAGATCGACGAATTGTTCTTGGGCGATAAAAATATGTAGCACAAATTCCTTCGGATTGTGTCATTTAACTGGAAGGTATGTGAAAATACCATTCCCTGCAAAATTGATATGAATTTTCGCTCTCGCTCATAGAAATTCTCGTGTTCTGTTATAATCGGTTGGTTCACATTTAAATTCTTAAGTAAATGATACAAACCATTATTATATCTTGTCTACCTAACAAATCCTTAAAAAAGTGTTCCAACATTTGCTTAGAGAGAGAGAGAGAGGACTAAATCGCAAAAAACCACAAACATTAAATGGGTCGTTAAAGAATTAATTTATAAACTTTTACTAATCAGACTAAGAATTCTTTCTAGAAACAATATTTTAAAAACCAATTTAGTTTTGTAACCTTTTATTACACGTATAATTGCCTTAGAATTATTATTATTAATACTATCGGGTGTTCTGTCTTACAACTGGTCCATTACTTTTGTCAGTGAACGTAAACTGCCAAAGCGCCCCGTCCTCTGCCTCCTCCTTAAGCTCCCAGAATTTTCTGCTTTCCTTCAAACTCGCGGATCAAGGCGTTGGCTTCATCTAGTTTTGTTTATTCCGTTGACGGATAAGTCGATACTCATTTCCCAAACAGTTTGACATCATTTTACCGTGCAGATGTAGGACTACATTTAATCTAAATTTTATCCTTATTCTATTAGTGTAATTATACTTGGGAGTTCTATATGGGCTAAGTGCTGGTGGCCGGGGTTCAATCCTCGGTCCCGGCACAGATTTATTTGATTGTCAAACCCTTCCTTCACCTCTGACAAGACATCTTGCGAATGTGGTGAATGCCAGGCCTCCACCGTGGTTCGGATTCCACGTTAAACTGTAGGTCCTCCATTTAATCTCACAATCACCCTATCGTTACACATTAGCGTAAGTGCGTATAACCCGAGCGGGTAGTAAGACGTGGTGCTAATAATAATAATTATATATAGGCTAAGAGACGTGATGTATAAAAAAACAACACAATTAGAGGTATCATCGTGAAAGGTTGATGGGAAAACTTTGGTAATAAATCACGTGGTGGATATTATTAATTCAACCTCCACGTTACTGGGAAATCTAGTCCATTTTAACACACTCCAGTGGTCAAATTCTCTAAGTCGTTACTTTCACGATATATCAGATTGCCGTTGACGGAGAGATAAGGGTTAGAATCCTACTCAGGTGGAGTGTGAGTGGTTTCAACCCGAAAGATTTTCCACTCTCCCTCCACGTTATTGCTGGAACACTTCCTATGAGTTCAACCTTCCTCATCCATAAACAGGTTAGAGTAATTTGTACATATTTCAAACGAGTATTAAAACGTGGTGCTAATATAAAATTTGATAAATGTAGATTGTAAACCGGATGCCTTAGACCACATGAACACAGGTGCGAACCATGATCCTTTCAGATTTAAGAACGGGTTTTAACCTATATAAATTACTCTTCTACCTCAGGTCATATATTTTGATTAATGTTACCTTAACCCCCACCATTTCTCTTTTATCTCACACCTATTTCTCTATCTGACGTCATTGATTAACGGCTGCCGTATTCGGCCGCTATGCCTCAATAGTTGAACACCCAGTAAGGACCGTATAATATTATTATTATTATTATTATTATTATTAGCACAAAGTCTTACTACCCGTTCGCGTTATACGCACTTACGCTAATATGAAATGGTAGGGGGATTGTGAAATGAAATGGAGTACCTACAGTTTAACGTGGAATCCGAACCACGGTGGAGACCTGGCATTCCCTACATTCACAAGATGTCTTTTCAGAGGTGAAGGAAGGGTTTGGTATTCAGAAATATCTGTGCCAGGACCGAGGATTGAACCCCGGCCGCCAGCACAGAAGTCTTGACACCTTACAGCTAGACCACCAGGTCACCAAGGACAGTATAAAATTATTATTACTACTATTATTCTATTATTACAAGTCTACTCAAGTACTTCACGAGTAATTAAACAGTGATTGAAAAAAAAATACCATTAGTGTTTGAAATTTCAGTTTTTCTTTTGTTGCAGCTATTTTTCACACTGCACTTTAAAATCCTTCTGACCTACATTGGTGTGACCCCCCCCCTCCCCCCGGGAAGAAGAACAAAAGAGTTGCAGCAGAGTCTGTGGGATTTACTGAGCCCAGAGAAGAATGCCCCATTAATCGTGTTTGTGTGGTGTTTTGTGTTTTTTAAGCACACACAAGTAATTTACCACTATACTTTTCAGACGATTGCTGTTTGCAACGTTTCTTACTAGCTCTCACCATTCCTTTCTGTTTAAATTGATTCTTTAATAGTTTAATGTTGAAGGTGTTTCTCGAAAGATTTATATTTAACACAATCCTAAGTAAGATTAATCATACTATAGGTGGCTGGTTACGGGTAGTAACTTCATTTCATCTGATAGAAAACCTGCATCCATAAACAGATGGAATGAAGGTCAAGGACGTCTAGTTTGGTTAGAATTCTGATTAATCCGGTAGCGTGTATTAGGATTTTTTCCTAATTGTTTTATGCAAATGCTTATAAATTTACATTTTAATTATACCTTTATATCACCTACCTATATAAGTATGTCTGTTTTCATAACACATCATACTACAGACTATCAGTTTGCGATTTAATCATATATATACAGTGCTCGAAATTGACTGGAACGAACCAGAATGCCGTTCCGGTTGATACAACACAAGTTTAAAGCGTTCCACCTGCACACTAAAATTATACTTCCTCGTTCATCCTATCGTTTTCCAAAAAAATATCTCTATTCTAGTGTGAATTAACCCAGACCCTATTACGCTTCTTTATAGTGTACTAGACCCTTACCTAACCCCACCCGCATTATTATTTTCAACACACATATTGAAGAATCATCATAGACTCTACCATAAAATCTGAGTGAATATAGAAATTTTTATGAAGGGTTAATTAAATTTTCAAAATAAATTATAGCCTATGTTACTCGCTGATAATGTAGCTTTATATTGGTGAAATAATTTTAAAAATCGGTCCGCGAGTTTTTGAGTTTATGCATTATAAACAAAAAAAACTAATTATTCCTCTTTATAATATTAGTGTGGATTGGAGTTTGAACTGAGCTATATGCTACAAACTACGAATCTGTATTGAGTATTGTATTTTGTATTACACTGGATTTTCCAAGAATTTGCTTCACAACAGAGTAGACGATTCTTATAACAATACAATGACTTTAACATAAATATATGAGAGCTATTAATCTTTCCCCTTCCTTTTTATAGCCACTATTGTAAGGATTAATTTGGAAAGGGCATTTTCATTTTCGGTTTCTGTTCGTAGGTATAACACATTCTACCTTCAGTTAAACATTTTCTTTTATAGTGTAATTATCGCACCTATTTGTAGTTTTGAACTCTATGCCACAAGTTAACCAGAAAAAAATAACATATTTGTAAGTATATATATCTTTTTGTGAATTATATTTAACGTAAAACTTTATTTATCTTCTCAAGTTAGCTACAATATTTCCTTGCCGTTTAAGTCTTATAACTAAAATTAATATCTTCATTATAATTATTGCATTGAATGAAATGAAATATGACAAACCGTGTTCGTTTGCTTGTGGCTAAATCTTTAAAAATGTATTTAATAAAAACTGAGACAAATAAGCTTGGACATTATTAACAAGAAAATTAAAGTTCCAGTGTGTGATGTCTGAAATATAAAAATTAAAATTAAATTTCACCACGCATATAGTACCGCAAATATAGTTTTTTTTTATAAAACACTGTCCTGATGTGATCCGAGAAAATACTTAGATTAATTAAAATCACCACGTAAAAGAAAGGGCTTTACCACGACATTCTTAGTAAGCCTGTGGTCGAAACACACCTATACTCAAGCTGTCACGAGGAAAAATAAGATTAGGATTAAGTTATCCATTAAAGAGTAGGAGTACAGGGAGTAATTGAGACAGTAGAGTAAGCAAGACTGAGATGGTATGGACATGTAATGAGGATGTTGGAGTACATGAGATAATAGAGGAAGCAAGACTGAGATGGTATATTTGTTGAATTTATTTTAATTTGTAACAATATAAATTTTCATCTCTCGCTTTTACGGATATAGTCTAACTTAATTGCCTAGTTAGAGGATTCAAAGCAATTTTGTGTAGCGGGTTTAATTTAAACTTGACGCAATTAACCAATTAAGAACTATCACAATGTACAAGATAGAAATAAGGAAAATAATCAAATGAGCCTTCCCTCCCTTCAAGGATTCTGTTTTATCTTCTTATAAGACTATTCCTCTTCCGCTTACGAATATAAGAAATACAAACAATCATTTATTTATTTATGGTGAATATACATGATTCCAAAGAACTTGTGAATGATTAATATATAGCCTGACAGGAATTTTTTTAATTTTTTCCCCAAGTTACTCTAAGTGGGCCACACATTCCCTCAATTCTAGATCATCGAAACATTCTGCGTTACCATCAACTGAGATCACGTGGCCTATTTATTCAGCCTTTTAATGGAATGAGGACCGGTTAACTAAGAGGTTGAGGTTTGATTATAGTTTGAAAACACTGTAGGTGGATACACTTCAGTGATTTTATTACAAGAGACCCGCCTCGATGGCGTAGTTGGCTAACTCGCTAGTCGTGTTGAGATGAACTGCTGAGGACGGGGAGATCGAGGTTAGAATCTTGGTTGGGTGAACTGTTTTTTTTTCCTAGATGGTTTTCCACTCTCCCTCCATGCAAATGTGAGTTCACTTCCTTTAATTCAACCTTACCAATTCCTAATACATTAGCGTAATTAGTACTTAAAGCGTATAACTCGAACGGTTAGTAGGACGCGGTGCTAAGTAATAATAATAATAATACAAGAGATATATCGATGTTTTTACCTCCCCTGTATTGCTATGCTACACCATGTGTCTGTCAGTATGTATCTGGCCGAGGATAATGGTGGTAAGGAGGGAGGGGTGTTATTATTATTATTATTATTAGCACCGGGTCTTACTACCCGTTCGGGTTATACGCACTTACGCTAATGTGTAATGGTAGGGTGATTGTGAGATGAAATGGAGGACCTACAGTTTAACGTGGAATCCGAACCACGGTGGAGGCCTGGCATTCCCCACATTCACAAGATGTCTTGTCAGAGGTGAGGGAGAAGTGTTGATTTGATTACTTGTATGTCCGTGATTGACGTTAGACTTGGTTTTTTAAAAGGTTTATTAATACAACTGTGTCTACAACAAATTCGATGTTAGAAGTGAAGCTAAACTAAAAAACTTAGGGAATATAGAGAAGTCAGTGACGAAACTATATGTTATGAGGTCTACCCAATGGCTTGTCTGACTACCAGCAGGTCCCTACACAGTCGTCAAGCCTGTTTCTCTAGGTTAGAATGGCAGCCCCAACTGGTACTTGGTGAATTCGACGACTTAGCCCAATTGTATCCCGTGACAAGCAGCGTGACCTCCTAGCTTACGATATTCTGCAGTAAACCCTGAGGGGCTCTCGACCCTCTTCTTTTAACCGGGCCACCGGCCTTGTTTCTAGCTAAAACATGCTGACACCTTTTTGGGTCAGCAATTTTACTTTATTTGTTTATTAATTCATCATAACAATCCTTGTAGCATTCGTTATATCACTCACCCGCCTTGTTGGTGTAGTTAGCTAACGCACTAGTTTCGTGTAGAGTTAGACTGCCGAGAATGTAGAGTGGTTCGAATTCCACTCAGTTGAACGGGGAGTGGGGGTGAGGGGTTCCTAAATGGTTTTACGTTCTTCCTACACGAAGATGGGGGTTCACTTACTCTAAATCCATCCTTCCCAATTCATAACCAATTATCGTAATTAGTACCTAAACGTATAACTCAAAGGGGTAGTAAAATACGTAGCTAAGTACAAGTTATGTCACTCGCCACTCAAACCATAGAATGTTTAACCAAACATACCTTCCAATTGAGGCCGTTGGTGACAAAAAAAACTTTTTATTCTAATGTGGTTCACCTTTTTTCTTATATAAAAGCAAGTTCACATCTCCACCCATTAAATTTAATCGTTTTTAATAACCCTGGAATTTTAGATAACTATTCATTATTTAGTAGTGACTTATGTGTAAGGAAAGATGGCCTAGATTTTCCCCAAATAAATACGCTTTTATTATCATTATAACTCCCAGTTCTTTAGAAACTAGTCAGAATATCTAACCACTTACATAAACGAGTTTAAATAATATAATAATAATAATAATAATCATATTTTGGTTGAAGACATAATCACGCTTTACAACTTTAATGTTGACCTTGGGGATCCTGGGGTATAGTAATCAATTACGATCCGATGTTCGTGGGTTTTAACCCAGCCGTGATTGACGAATTGTTTTGGGGTGATACAAATATGTAGCACAACTTCCTTCGAATGAAGAAGTAAAACAGTTCCATTTAAACTGTGTCATTTATCTGGAAGGTAAGTTAAAATACCATTCCCCGCAAAATTGGTAAGACTTTTCACTCTCTCTCATATAAATTCTCGTGTGCTGTTATAATCAGTTGGTTCACTTTAAATTTCTTAAGTAAATGATAAAAACCATTATTATATCTTGTCTACCTAATGTACTGATCGCCTCATTGAAAGGTAGCCAATATCACTTATTAAGTTTAATGAAAAATTTATATCTATCACCAAGACTGAAAGAGAGCATAAGTAGATAATTAATCAATACAAAAGGAGGTTGAGATAGTTATCCAGAACACGTGGTTTCCCACGTGATTTTTAAATCATAACCCAATTACAAAAATGAGTGTATTATTTATTGAGCGAATAAAAGATAAAAAAAAACATAATAAGAGATTAAGATAATAAAAAAAGGTAATAAAACATAATAAAAGATTATTTTAAAATAAAAGATAAACTTTTACATTTACTACATTACCGATTTCTTTTAGGTATTAATAATGGATATTTCCTGTAAAACAGAGAAAACCAAAAATAAGAATTGATACAAAGAAAGGTCTTCAACCATTATACTTAATCGCCTGTTCTATTGAATTTTAAACAGCGTGGTTTATAGGATGCCGAGTGATACACAAACCATAATATAAAAAAAACCAGGCCTCGTGGTTGACAATTTCTACGTTACATTAGAATACCACAAAAAATGCATAATAATTGAAACCTAAAAGGTAATTAATTAGACAACATAACTACACGGAAACTTTAACTCATAACCCCAAAACCAAGAAAGAAATAAAAAGGAAAAAGACTACATGTTAATTTAAAAAAGATTCTTGAATAAAATTAAAAAAAGGTAAGAGAAATAAAAAAGTTATGTCTCACATTGATCGGATCCAAATAGAGAATCCGAGGGAAATCCGTTATTTCCCTGACCAGGAAATTGTGATTAACGAATAGGCCAATCAGAGACTTTCAAGATAAAAAAGGACCAATAATATAAAACTTGAAGACTTGACATTTTTAAAATAAAAGGTATAAAAAAACATTAAGGTAAAATTACATATATAAAAAGGTACAAAGAGATTTAATTATGTTCCCACATTTTCTTGTAGAGAGAGAAAAAGAGAGAGAGAGAGGGGACTAAATCGCTTTTGAAAATACCACAAACATTAAATGTGTCGTTAAAGAATTAATTTATAAACTTTTACTAATCAGACTAAGAATTCTTTCTAAGAACCATATTTTTAAAACAATTTTGTTTTGTACCCTTTTATTACACGTATAATTTCCTTAGAATTATTATTATTAATACTATCGGGTGTTCTGTCTTACAACTGGTCCATTCCTTTTGTCAGTGAACGTAGACTGCCAAAGCGCCCCGTCCTATGCCTCCTCCTTAAGACCCAGCATTTTCTGCTTTTCTTCAAACTCGCGGATCAAGGCGTTGGCTTCATCTAGTTTTGTTTATTCCGTTGACGGATAAGTCGATACTCATTTCCCAAACAGTTTGACATCATTTTACCGTGCAGATGTAGGACTACATTTAATCTAAATTTTATCCTTATTCTATTAGTGTAATTATACTTGGGAGTTCTATATGGGCTAAGTGCTGGTGGCCGGGGTTCAATCCTCGGTCCCGGCACAGATTTATTTGATTGCCAAACCCTTCCTTCCCCTCTGACAAGACATCTTGCGAATGTGGTGAATGCCAGGCCTCCACCGTGGTTCGGATTCCACGTTAAACTGTAGGTCCTCCATTTAATCTCACAATCACCCTATCGTTACACATTAGCGTAAGTGCGTATAACCCGAGCGGGTAGTAAGACGTGGTGCTAATAATAAT
>CABFOW010001455.1:125259-143895 GCA_902141385.1 Timema californicum
TGATTGAAAAAAAAATACCATTAGTGTTTGAAATTTCAGTTTTTCTTTTGTTGCAGCTATTTTTCACACTGCACTTTAAAATCCTTCTGACCTAAATTGGTGTCCCCCCCTTCCGGGAAGAAGAACAAAAGAGTTGCAGCAGAGTCCGTGGGATTTACTGAGACCGAAGAAGCATGCCCCATTAATCGTGTTTGTGTGTGTTTGTGTTTTTTTAAGCACACACAAGTAATATACCGCTCTACTTTTCAGACGAATGCTGTTTGAAACGTTTTTTATTAGCTATCACCATCTCTTTCTGTTTAAATTGATTCTTTAATAGTTTAGTGTTGAAGGTGTTTCTCGAAAGATTTAATACAATCTTAAGTAAGATTAATCATACTATAGGTGGTTGGTTACGGGTGGTAACTTCATTTCATCTGATAGAAAACCTGCATCCATAAACAGATGGAATGAAGGTCAAGGCCATCTAGTTTGGTTAGTATTCTGATTAATCCAGTAGCGTGCATTAGGATTTTTTCCTAATTGTTTTATGCAAATGCTTGTAAATTTACATTTTAATTATACCTTTATATCACCTACCCATATAAGTATGTATGTTTTCATAACACATCATTCTACAGTCTATCAGGTAACCTGGTGGTCTAGGGGTAAGGTGTCAGACTTCTATGCTGGCGGCCGGGGTTCGATCCTCGGTCCCGGCAAAGATTTATCTGATTTCCAAACCCTTCCTTCACCTCTGACAAGACATCTTGTGAATGTGGGGAATGCCAGGCCTCCACCGTGGTTCGGATTCCACGTTAAACTGTAGGTCCTTCATTTCATCTCACAATCACCCTATCATTACACATTAGCGTAAGTGCGTATAACCCGAACGGGTAGTAAGACGCGGTGCTAATAATAATACAGTCTATCAGCTTGTGATATAAGCATATATTTATATATACAGTGCTCGAAATAAACTGGAACGCACCGGAATACCGTTCCGGTTGATACAACACAAGTTTATAGCATTCCACCTGCAAACTAAAACTCTACTTCTTCGTTCATCCTATCTTTTCCAAAAAAAATATCTCTATTCTAGTGTGAATGAACCCAGATATTATTACTCTTCTTTATGGTGTGATAGACCCTTCCCCCCTCCCAACGCATTATTATTATTATTATTTTCAACACACATATTGAAGAATCATCATATACTCTACCATAAAATATAGGTGACTATCGACATTTTTATGAGGAATAAATTAAATATTCAAAATAATATATAGCCTATGTTACTCGCTGATAGCTTAGCTTTTTATTGGTGAAAGTATTTTAAAAATCGGTCCGGTTGTTTTTGAGTTTATCCATTATAAACAAAAATTCAAATCTTTCCTCTTTATAATATTAATGTAGATTGGAATTTGAACTGAACTAGATGCTACTATCTACGCATCTGTATTGTGTATTGTATTTTGTATTACACTTGATTTTCCAAGAATTTTCTTCACAACAGAGTCGACGATTCCTATAACTAGAAAATGACTTCAACATAAATATATGACAGTTATTAATCTTTACCCTTCTTCTTTGTGGCCACTATTGTGAGGATTAATTTGGAAAGGGCATTTTCTGTTTCTGTTCGTAGGTATAACACTTATTCTACCTTCAGCTAAACATTTTCTTTTATAGAGTAAATATAGCACCTATTTGGAGTTTCGAACTCTATGCCACAAGTTAACCAGAAAAAAATAACAAATTTGTAAGTATATATTTCCTTTGTGAATTATATATCACGTAAAATTTTATTTATCTACTCAAGTTAGCTACAATATTTCCTTGCCGTTTAAGTCTTATAACTAAAATTAATATCTTCATTAGAATTATTGCATTGAATGAAATGAAATATGACAAACCATGTTCGTTTGCCTGTGGCTAAATCTTTAAAAATTTATTTAATAAAAACTGAGCCAAATAGGCTTAGACATTATTAACAAGCAAATTAAAGTCCCAGTGTGTGATGTCTGAAATATATAAAAATAAATATTAAATTTCACCACGCAGGTAATACTGCAAATATATGTTTTCTTTTTATAAAACACTGTCCTGGTGTGATCTGAGAACATACTTAAATAAATTAAAATCTCCACGTATAAGAAAGGGATTTACCATGACATTCTTAGTAAGCCTGTGGTCAAAACACACCCATACTCGAGCTGTCACGAGGAAAAATAAGATTAGGCTTAAGATATCCGAGAAAGAGTAGGAGTATAGGGAGTAATTGAGATAGTAGAGGAACCAAAACTGAGATTATATGGGCATGTACAGTAGCCCCGTGGGTTCTTTGGTGCTGACTGACAGCTCACAGCTGACTTTTGGCGATCATAATTTATGTATATACCTAAATTTTGACCATCAGAAGTGACAGCTGCTTAATACATGTTTTTGTTGGTCATATGGTTCAGCGTAGGGATATATAATTTGGTCTGGTAACTTTTCAAAGCTGTCAGAAGTGAGCTGTGAACTGTCAGTCAGCACCAAAGAAGCCACGGGGCTATTGTAATGAGGATGAAGAAAAAGAGAGGATGCCAAAGAAAATGTTGGTATTGAAGTATGTAGGAGAAAGACCACAAGAGGGGGCCAAGCTGGGAAAAGCAGATAACAGAACGTGTTCAAGTGAGAGGAGAAAAATGAAGGAAATTAAAGGAGGAAGAGTGGGGGACAAATAGAGAAAAATAAAGGAATTTTACTAAACTGACCCGGCCACAGAATTGAAACAGATGATTATGATGATGATGATGATGATGATGAGAAGGGGTCTTGGATTAAAGATTAGAATCTGGTTGTTTCTGCCAATTTAATGAAGTGTTTGTTTCAAAACATTTTAAATTGAAACATTTTTTTTAATATGAATTAAATAGTATCCATAATTCTTAACATTCTCATAATATATCATAACAATGCTAAACGAATACTTTTTCGAATAATCTGAAGCCATATTTTGCCTCTTCTCTAGCAATATTTTGTAGAATGAAACTTCTTTTTACTTCACAAGAAATGATTGGGGAGTGTTTTATCATGCATATTTCTTTAATCGTGATTCAATTATTTCAGTCTATTATTTTCCCCGCGAATAATATGTATAATACATGTGTTTCAATGTTTCAAGTGTCAAATTTTATAAGAATGAAAGAGATGGGAAACAACAATGTAATGTTTATATTTTAATGTTAACAAGATGTAATTTTTAATACTTTTTTGTTGAAAATAATCAATTTTGAATTTTATAGTTTAATTAATAATGAAAACTCTATGTTATTATACTAGTGCCTACCAACATAGTTTAATATTGGATATTGTTTTATGGTTTCAGTATATTTTGTTTCAGTAAAGATCAATATTAATTAATCGTAATTGGCAATTTACTCATATATCTTATTACAATGTATTATCTGTTCCTCTAATATCATCACATGTTTCTTAAATATTTATGGTTTATTGAATTGTGATATTATAAGTTCCTGAAATACAAGAATAAGCAAACTTACAAAGTAATTGAAACATTTTTTTTAATATGAATTAAATAGTATCCATAATTCTTAACATTCTCATAATATATCATAACAATGCTAAACGAATACTTTTTCGAATAATCTGAAGCCATATTTTGCCTCTTCTCTAGCAATATTTTGTAGAATGAAACTTCTTTTTACTTCACAAGAAATGATTGGGGAGTGTTTTATCATGCATATTTCTTTAATCGTGATTCAATTATTTCAGTCTATTATTTTCCCCGCGAATAATATGTATAATACATGTGTTTCAATGTTTCAAGTGTCAAATTTTATAAGAATGAAAGAGATGGGAAACAACAATGTAATGTTTATATTTTAATGTTAACAAGATGTAATTTTTAATACTTTTTTGTTGAAAATAATCAATTTTGAATTTTATAGTTTAATTAATAATGAAAACTCTATGTTATTATACTAGTGCCTACCAACATAGTTTAATATTGGATATTGTTTTATGGTTTCAGTATATTTTGTTTCAGTAAAGATCAATATTAATTAATCGTAATTGGCAATTTACTCATATATCTTATTACAATGTATTATCTGTTCCTCTAATATCATCACATGTTTCTTAAATATTTATGGTTTATTGAATTGTGATATTATAAGTTCCTGAAATACAAGAATAAGCAAACTTACAAAGTTTTTATAAAAGGATAGGCATCAATTCTCAAACAAACTCAATCAACTTTTTTGTAATTATAAATTTATTGTATTTATCAGTATTATACACTTAATCTTTATTAAGTGATGTATTTGATACATGTATTTTAATATGTTTTTGTTTTTGGTTATATATGTGTTGCTCTGACTCACATGTTTAATGTGTTTTATAATGACAAGTATTATATTTTAACTTTTATTCAAAAAAAATTTCTTTTATCACAATCCTTAGACTCAATGCACAATCTCTATTCCTTATTACAATCAATGATTTTACTTAATTCTTGTTTTATTAAATATTTTGCTTAATAGTCCATATACTATTTATGACAAGTAAACTTAATTATATTATCTTTATAATTTATATCAATAAATCAATTTTTGTCTCATTTTTCTCTTTCAATTGATTTCTATTTTTATCAATTAGAATTATCTTTATGTTATTTGGTGGATATATATTCCCTCTTTTCTCGATGTTTTCGTACCAGTGTATATTAATTCATTTATGCTTTTTGATAAGTTGAATCTGCAACAATGTATATTATTTGGTCTCCCAATTTCTACCAATTTCTATTAAATAATTAAAATAAAATAATAAATATGTGAGGTTTATTATACACTTAATTATATAATTTTAATTTATATTAACGACATGTTTTATTTTTAAAACTATAAGAATACTTTATCTCGCGTTTCTTCCCATTTTCCCATAATTTTAAATATTATTATATTTTGTAAAAATATGGATACCAAACAAAGACAAAATTTACAAACCATTTTTACTAATTTAAATAAATAGGTCTTGCATTGATGTTTAACTCTATGCTGTTGATAGTAATTTATGTGACTTTGTAAAACAAATAAATTAATATTTCCATACCATATTCGTAAATTTTGTAAATTACATCTGGACACGGATATCAAACGTAGTATGGCTAAGTGATAGAGTATTTCCGTGCTTACCAAAGGAACCGCGGGTTCTATTCTTTTGTCCATCTGTTATTTTTCTAAATGTATAAATATAATACCTTATGCGTCTGTATCCGGAACTAAGTATAATTTTGATCTCCCTAATTTAGCTAGACATATTTGATTGTATAGCGTATAGTTAATCCATTCTTGAATCGGAGTAGATATAATTCTTTTTACTTAGATTATCTATCTACATTTTTTGATATTACTTGTTTGCTGTTTGCGGGCTAATATAGAACTAAATTTAGATTAGCATAAGTTGGTTATCAAAACGTGTTCTAATACTAAAATTTGATCTTTAATTTTTAAACATATAGAGCAGGATTAATGATTAAATGTAAGGGGTATCGTACGTTTTCTTTTATTAAGAGTATATCACTCTTTTAACTTCACATGAATAAAAAAAAGAAATACAAGCTAGATCCGATACAAAAGAAAGAAAGAAGGAAGGTTGGAGAGCAAGGATTTAGCAGCTCTTAGCTTTTAGATACGGATTTACTGTCGGAAATAAGATTATGTTGGTTCCGGAAGTTAGAGAAAAAAAAGTTTCAGTTTGCTCTTTATTTTTATTTCTTTAGATGTTACTTTAGTGTTTTCTTTGCCTCAGGCTGATGTTATCAAAAAGTACAAATAGAACGAAGATAAAAAAAAAAGGATTTGAAACATGCGAACAGTACTAAACTTTTAAGACTGATTTACACGTGGATGTTTGTACAGTCCCATTTAAATTTTAATGGCAGGTAGGAAATCTACTAGACCAACACTTACGTAATCATACCTCAAGTCATAAGAATGTCAGTTGCTGTTTTTAATATATTTTATTAATGTTATAAAAGTATCATGTTAAAACACTAAAATTTTACCAATTTCAAACGTAAAATGTGTGTCTACATTTTCTAAAAGGTATTTTTTATGAAAAAATTCCGATACATTTATAATTTCTCGCTACCCTATAGGAGGAGAAAGTATTATTATCCTCAAAAATCAAATTAGTGATATTGAAAGATATCAACTTATCATGATGTCCTGAATCGGAAAAGGTTGTTTTAGAAATTAATGTCTGTCTGTCTGTCTGTCCATCAGTCTGTCGGTTACTTGGATTAGAGCCTAAACTATTTTACCGAATGGGCTAAGACTTGGTATCTAGAATTATCATAGGGTTGCCACGAGGAATTTTTGGAATTGGATATCCAACCCTGGAATTAAGGGTAGTTTTATAAGAGAAAAAAGTAAAAGAAAAAATATTTGATCAAAATCGACTCAAGCGAATTTGATTAAATTTCATTTCCTAGCTTTGATTAATATTTCAAACAAAATGGCTACTTTCAATACTTCGTCAAATGAATTTAAAGTTTCCGTACTGGCTAAAAATTCTAATTTAAATTATATCTACCCAAGTCTTTTAAATATGAAATCACTTATCATTACACATATATAGGTCTAGTTATATTAAAAATATTTTATTTGAACTATATTATTAAAAACAAATATTTTATGAGATTTTGGAAAATATGTTAAAACTATTTTGTGAGATTTTGTTGGACAGAGATACTACAGTAGATCCATGGCTTCTTTGGTGCTGAATGACTGCTCACAGCTGACTTCTGACAGTATATACCTAAATTCTGACCGTCGGAAGTGACAGCTGCTAAACACATGTTGGTGACCTGGCGGTCTAGGGGTAAGCTGTCAGACTTCTGTGCTGGGGGTCCGGGGTTCAATCCTCGGTCCCGGCAAAGATTTATCTGATTACCTAACCCTTCCTTCACCTCTGACAAGACATCTTGTGAATGTGAGGAATGCCAGGCCTCCGCCGTGGTTCGGATTCCACGTTAAACTGTAGGTCCTCCATTTCATCTCACAATCACCTTACCATTACACATTAGCGTAAGTGCGTACAACCCGAACGGGTAGTAAGACGCGGTGCTGCTAATAATAATAATAATAATAATAATAATAATAATAATAATAATAGTAAACACATGTTTTTGCAGATCATATGGTTCGGCGTAGAGATATATAATTTGTTCTGGTAACTTTTCAAAGCTTTTAGCTGTTAGATGTCAGTCAGCACCAAAGAAGCCATGGGGCTACTGTACTTAAGTATTAACGCATTAATTCTCTAATGCCATAGAGTAAGTAACTAAGAAGTCCTCTCAAAAATTGTATGTTATCTTTCCTTTAACATCTTAGGGGAAATGTTTGTACAGCAATGATCTATCTCTATCATTTCAGATTGTATAGGCAATATTCACCTTTTTTATTCATCAAAATTTATAAATGTGGAATTTAATAGCAATGAGATGACCTGAAGATGTACAATCCTTATTAAAATGTCGAAAATTTTAAATGGAATTCAAAATTTTAAAATAAAGTGTTGGCCCTTGTGGACCCAATAGCGTCCTTTTTTATTGATCCTAATATACAAATGAAGACTTTAATCCCTTAAAAATGTAATTATAAAATTTAAAACCATGTGTAACAAAAATGTTTTACGTAAGTATAGAGCAATTTTTGCTCAATTATGCTAGTTTATATTATTTAGTTTCATATATATTACGAGTTTTGAGTCAACATTTCCAATTTTAAACAATGGAGCGAGAAGTTCCATATGGAGTTCCATAACATTTATTTTCTCTATTGTTATTTTTAGGTGGACATATTTTCCATATCTTCCCCCTTATTTCTTGCAACATCATCTTACTACCCGTTCAGGTAATGCTAATATTATTATTGTAGTAGGGATGAACATTTTGGAATTTAATGTGAGTGTACATGCTTTTTCATGGACTTAGAACTTAAAACCATTCATATAAACACAGTCTCACTACACCTGACAGGGATTCGAACCCTAGAATTTTAGTCACCTGCAAGCCAGTCTATTCCGATAGTGATGATCTAGACGACATGGACAACATAGTGTGCTATTTGTGGTAATCTTGAATTTTTTGATATGGCGTTTCACGTAATTTTTCACTAGTGCTCATAAAAGTGACATATTTTTGCAAACATTCGGATTCATTCTTTCAATATGTAATCCTCCTCATTCTAGTATGATTATGGGGAATCAATAACGAAAGTTTATTTAACAAATATAGCTTAACTGTTTTGCTAATTGAGAGGATTAGGTCATCTCCCTTGAAATTGATTGGATTGCCAATAATGTAGAGATTGTGGTTCGAATCTATGTAAGGTTTATTAAGAGATATTTTTTTAAATAGTCTTACACTTTTCCTCCATTAAGATACGATAAATTTAGCTTCTTCTAACTTTAATCATCTTCATAGCTCGAATATATATATATATATATATATATATTAGTAATTATGTGTTTAGCCTGAGTGTAGAGTAAGACGCGTGAACAAAATAAGCTAAAACTAATTAGTTGTATTGCAATTTAATTTCTCCCAAGATATATCAGTTAATATAAAATTATAATAAATAAATGTAAGATGTTAGATAAAATTAATAGAACCTATGTAGAAATCAAAATGAACATTTAAAAATATTAATCTAAGTTAAAAAGGGAATGGGAAATTTAATATGTTACATTTAATTTTTTTTAAAATAACAAATGGTTTATTTACTCTCATTCGACGCCTCGGACGTGAAAGTTTAAAATTTTAACTGTAGATTTTAATAATAAATTCGAAATTGAATGACCCCCATTAAACAAAAATAAGTGGTTTTGTCTATTATGTCTGTCTGTCTGTACCTTGGGCTAGAACCGAAACTATTTAACAAATTCTGCTAACACTTGGTATCTGAGGATTGCATAAGGTTACCCTGCGGGATTTTTGGAATTAAACATCCAACACTTAGATTCAGGATACCTTTCTGAAGGATAAAAAGTGACAAAAATTGATTTTCTCAAAATTTGCTGCAACGATTTTCATTAAATTGTATATATCGACACTGTTTATCAGTAATCGTGAGATGGTATTCTCATGTTCTCATTAAAATGAATTTGATTGCATTTTATACAAAGGAATTTTTTCAATTCTCATAATTTCTCTGCAAATATTTGAGATACGAAAGAATTTGTCACTGTAAAGTTGTAGTACTAATAAAGATACACATATTATATTTAAAAAATATTTTTACAATACCAATAACTTATGAGCTATAAGCAAATATATATATATATATATTTATACGTTTTCATTCAGGTCTTTGAAAATGAATTTGATTTTTATGCTCTTTGGTGGACCGAGATATTTGTATTTTCTAAAAAAAAAATTGTAACAGTAATCCTAGTTCCTAATGCCATAGAGTAAGTAACAGTGTATATTAGTTCTTTTATGTTATTGGGTGTAGTATTTCCACTACAAAGTAGTATTATTTCATTTCACAAATCTTATGAGTTTTTAGTAAATGTAAATCTTAAGATTAAAGCTGGAGAAATTATGTTCTGTGTACAGTAATATTTTTTTAATAAGTAATATTTTAGCAGGGTTATACATTTTTAACAAAATAAAGTTATGTTGAAATTAATTTTTTATTTTAATGGATTGGAAATTAAAATTCTTATGATAAGTAGATACAATAATACCTAAAATATATATCCCTTTTACATAGGAATAACAAATTATTTCTCTAAAACATAAATCGGATTGACTAGATTCAATGTCTTATGCTACCTGTCATTTCTAATGACAGACTGATGCTTGTCATACTACATTGTAATGTAACATGCGTTAATCAATTCTTATATAAATTATTAAAATTTAAAATTTTTTTTACCAAAATTCTAACATGTATCACTATTAACCATATCACAATGATAAGCAGGAATTAATTATAAGACTACTAGGAAGAACCAGAAGCAGATGAAGGGTTTAACATTATAATGGACCTGAAAGAAATAGGTGTTAAAGAGGTGGACTGGATGGAACTAGATCAAGATAGGAGAATAATGATGGGGAATGGATAGTGTTACTTCGAATATTAAATGGTGGCGTACTTTGTATTTGCAGCAGTGAACTTTCGAGTTTCTAATCCCAAAGAATATTTATGAATTTAGGTAAGTGGATCATAACTATCATCATTAACTGTTTCCATCCCATGGCCGAATGACTTTAATAAAAGGCGTGCATCATCCACTTTCCTCCACCACTCTTACTCTTTAAATTGTTTCTATTCTTCTACTCTCACTAGGAAACTTTCTCTTTTAAATTCCACCCATCTTTTACTTGGCTTCTCTTGTGGTCTTTTTCCTTAACACACACAACGAACATGATAATTAAAACAATTTATATAACAGATTTCTCAATCTACACTAATATTATAAAGAGGAAAGATTTGATTTTTTGTTCTTTTTTTTAAAAAAAGGGATAGACTCAAAAACTACTGGACCGATTTTAAATATTCTTTCACCAATATAAAGCTACATTATCAGCGAGTAGCATAGGCTATATTTTATATCTTCTTTCACCAATATAAAGCTATATTATCAGCGAGTAGCATAGACTATATTTTATTTTAAAAATTTAATATATTCCTAATAAAAATGTCGATAGTTTTACGCAAGGTATAAAAAAAATTGCCTAAAATATGCTTTCTCCGTTAGCGCTGCTAAAATTATTGGTATTACATAAAAACAAATACTATACATATTGAACGTTCTTACTAATGTGAACAAAAATGTCTGCGAGACAATATATGTAATTATTATAGTTATGTTACCATAAACGTTTTTTTTTAAATTAGTCAACTAAAACACTGATGCGAACAAAAAGTGGTTATATCCGTATCATGATATGAATCCTTATCCACGTCGCGCGCAGCAGCTAGTACCCAGATAGATAAGATATACATAGGGGCTGTCTACAAATTACGTCACGTTGATTTTGTGTTCGTTTGGACCCCTCCCTACATTGTCATAATTTTTTTCAAATTTTGTGACGCCCTTTCTAATATTACATCAAAATATCACGCTATGCCATATTATTTAAATATTATTTATGATTTTAAAAACCTTTATAACCCTTTTATTTAAACATGTACGTACGTGTTTGCCAAGCTTGACGATCGAAGTTGATGAACCAATCGTTGTTTGCTTATACGTGAATAGAGTTGTGTCTATTAGCACAGAACGTTGCCCGCTGCGCTTAATTAGCAAGCTTTATCATACTACCCCTTCTCCCGCAAATATGCGTACGTATTTTATGGACAGCACCATATATAAATAAAATATTTGCTTCTTTTTAATTATCTTTATAATATTTATAATTCTTTATATGAGATTCATTAAATGAGTATTTTAAAAATCAAAACGTAATTGTAGAACTTCCAAAACACCAAAAGCGTTCTTTTCTAAATAGAGTACAGTGGTAATGAAGAATATAAATATGATAAGAGATAATCGAATATTTAAAAGAGTGCACATTAAATAACCAAGTTAATTATATCCCACGAACTCCACTATTTTCACAAAGAAGTTCAATAAAATATAGTATTCATCGGCTTCAAACTCTTAAGACCGCCTTAAGTAGATTATTTTTTTGCATTATGGCCTTTTGTTAGCTTAATTAAGACAGATGAGAAGATGGTTTGTTCAAAAATTCTCTCACCCTATGGACTGAATAAATGATAGAAGACGCTAATTAAGATGGATTTCATCATTAATAGAAAAAGTTTTTTTTTCGCTTTATATAGAACCTCCGTTTCATCTCGCATTCTTGGGGGCAAAGTGGGTAGATTTTTGCATTATTCAACAAAAAGGATGTACAGAAAAGTAAGTTCATAGATGTGGGATGTCCTTTTTTTTTTTGAAGTTTTCTTTTCAGTTTTGAAACAAGTTGGTCGGTTTTTTGGGTTTAATTTTCTTCTGTGAAATGATTGAATAGGCTGATATTATACTCTGACGAGTCAATTTAATTAGTTGGAAACGTTGGCAGAATTGATTTTTTTTTCTCTCTTGCCTCTGGGATTAGATTGAATTTTAGACAAACATGTGACTCCTTCAATTAAATTAAAATAATTCTTAGATGATTAATAAATAAATAAGCTCAAATTAAAGAGATATTAACTGTTTATCAGTGCATTGTCTTACCTTCTATTTGTAGTGGCATAGGCAACGTTATACTGGCCGGCGAGACTGTCTCTATAGTAGATATACTGGTTTGGAGGAACAGTTTTCATGGTATTATTATTATTAGCATCACGTCTTACTACCCGTTCGGGTTGTACGCACTTACGCTAATGTGTAATGGTAGGGTGGTTGTGAGATGAAATGAAGGACCTACAGTTTAACGTGGGATCCGAACCACGGTGGAGGACTGGCATTCCCCACATTCACAAGATGTCTTGTCAGAGGTGAAGGTAGGGTTTGATAATCAGATAAATCTGTTCCGGGACCGAGGATTGAACCCCGGCCACCAGCACAGAAGTCTGACACCTTACCCCCTAGACCACCAGGTCAGAATCACGGTATTAATTAGTAACGTTTGTACTTGTGGCTTACGCTAGAATGTTCCAACACTTATCGTTACAGCATACATACGAGCCCTGCACTACACACTAGGCAAACTAGGCACGTGCCTAGGGTTGAGATTTTTGAGGGCACAACATTAAAAGAAAATCTAATGGTTTACAGCAGCGCCCTTTCTGGAGTAAGACGACACGGGGTGTGATACCTAAACCCTTTTCTTCAACATGAATGAACATTATTCTGGAAATTGAAAAATGAGACCTGGACACGGGAATCGAACCCGGGACCTTCGGCTTAGTACGCCAATGCTCTTACCACTTAGCTGTTTATAAGCTGACGACTTCCGCACGTCCATCTTAGAATCTGCCTTAAGCTATGAGTGAAGAATGACCATGGGCACGGGACGAATCCTGGATAGCTCAGTGGTAAGAGCATTGGCGTACTAAGCCGAATGCCCCGGGTTCGATTCCCGTGTCCAGGTGTCATTTTTCAATTTCCAGAATATGATATATAAGAATGAATATATAAAAATGAATTAACAATAGTTTCGGCTATTTGTTTCATTAATGAATGAACATTATTTTTACCAAATAGCACACGTGGACTCAGCTGTGGCTGAAGCTTGCTTTTCCTGGATAACCAGTGTATTGATAGTTATATTGGGTCTACCATTGTCATCTGTTGGCTAAATTGGGTAACTAATATGCGTAGCCGTGCCATACAGAGACGGGAACAACCATTTTGCACAGTGGGCATATATTTATAGAGGATATACTGTAAATAGTAGCCATACATAAGCCTGCAGCATTATTATTTGTGTTCATTAACAAATAATAGTATTTTTTGGGGGGACGGGGCTTATGAGGAGATGGTAGGAGCCTGCGATCCTTTTAGCAGCTTGAGTCGTTCACAACTAGGATCTCTGCTATAGGTCCTATCATCACCCAGCAGTGACACTAGCGAGGCCCAGTGTCGAAGGACTCAAGCTGGCAAAAGTATCACAGAAAATCCTGTAAGGTTGAGAGTCTGTTTCTTATTTGTCTATGGTCTAGGGATGCTATATTTCTAAATGCGGCCCAGATCCTTACCGTAAGCAGTGAATACTATCATGGTTGTAGGTATGATCAAGGCTATTAGCCTGATATACTTTAAAATATTTACTAAAATGAACTTTACAATATTATCCTCAGATGAAAAACAACTACGATGGGCAACTGAGTTTAAAACTGAAAGACCTATCTGTTGACAAACTGGGGAGAACATCTAATATTGGAACATGTAAGGTGAGATGAAGGTGTAGTAAATTGTAATGACTGTCAGAGGTAACGTTTGGTAGAAAAAATGATATTCTGTGTGCATTTTAAACCAAGTGGAATAATGTTTTGATGGTGAAATATGGTATCCTGGCATCATTGCCAAGTGTAGATAAATGGGTGGAATTCTGGGAGTAGGTTTAATCCTAAGTCTAGCAATTAGGTTGTTTATGGGAAGGTATGATTGGCTGTCTTATAGAATTCTATTGATACGTAAGAAAATGGAAAATATTAGAATGATGTAGGTTGCTGGTTATTGTCTGGTGGAGGGTCAAAATGAAAATGTGAGGATGGAGTTATAGAATGAGTTCTGTGAATTCTTAAACGCATGTTAACACGGTGAAAGAGTTATCTTGTTATAAGATATAGATGGATTGGTGGGTACACATTTAGACAATTTATAGATCATATTTTGGAGGTATGGTGATGAACGGGAATACGATAATGGTAAGGAGTAAGTTATTATTTAATTAGAAAAATAAAAGTGTTTTGAAATAATGGTTATACACAAATATATTAAGTTTATATGCAAGGCGAAGGAGATATTCGGGAAGGTATTTTGATTTTGTGGTGTATTGTGAGAAATTTAGAAGTTTGGATCTGAATGTATAACGGATAACTCGCTTTCTAGTGATCACAGTAGTTGTTTAGGTGTGAGATTCAGGACAAAAGAGAGCTAGATTACTAAGCTAGTAAGAGTGAATGTGGGAAAGTTGCAGGATAAAATTGTGAGAGAAAAATATGAAAGTTTGCTGAGTGATAAAATAACATTACCAGACTTGGTCCTATTGTATTTGAAATAAGAAATATGCTATTTATTAAAAAAAACTTAAAGAAATTTATTTTAATAATACAACAAAAAGTATCTTTCAGGTTCACTTACTCTACATTCAACCTTCCCAATTCCTAGACCATCAGCGTAACTAATATTTAAACGCAATCCGAACGGGTACTAAGACGTGGTGCTTAGTATTATTCTATCAAATTTATATTATTTTTTGACCACTACGGAAATATATCCCTATCGAATCTAAGGGAACATTAATGGATATTTATTTCAACATGAAGTCAAAAGAGTAATCTCACCAAAGATAAAACTTAAGACAGTAATAACGATAAATACATCGAGGGAGTGAGGTCTACTGTTCACAAAACTATTGTCTATATTGGTGACCTGGCGGTCTATGGGCAAGGTTTCAGACCTCTGTGCTGGCGGCCGGGGTTCAATCCTCGGTCCCGGCACAGATTTATCTGATTACCAAACCCTTCCTTCACCTCTGACAAGACATCTTGTGAATGTGGGGAATGCCAGGCCTCCACCGTGGTTCGGATTCCACGTTAAACTGTAGGTCCTCCATTTCATATCACAATCACCCTACCATTACACATTAGCGTAAGTGCGTATAACCCGAACGGGTAGTAAGACGCGATGCTAATAATAATATTTTCTATGTTTTTATGAATTTTTTTAGATATTAGATAGTATGACCCTTTATCTTATGTGCATAATATAGTAAGAAACGTAATTAAAAATATTTTTTTTTACAAAACATAAATCTCTATTAAAGGAAAATTATGATAAATATAATTTAATATTATTTCATGATTTTGCTAATAGATATCGTGGTTATTTTAAAACAGTAAAACCATGACGACACTATGTATAGGCATAGTAACAAATTATTGATTGATTTTACTCACTATTTAAAAAAATAGATAAAAAATGTGTACCAAGATATTAGAGGTTTCGTGGGTTTGCATATATTTCTGTTATTAAAGGCTTTTAGGGTATGAAGGATTTAATGGAAAAAAGGGAGGATAAAAATTGGGTGTTATCTTCATCGGAGTTCGTCATGATACAGAAGGGGTGCTATACGTATATATTAAAAAAAACTAGCATGAGGACTTCGGTCAATAAGGGTGTTTAATTCTTCAACATCCACAGTAACTCTCGAGTTTTTAAAACATTCCAAAATGTGAGGTTTTGATGTGTGAATCCATATTCCTTCTTGATTCTTCGTAGGCACATAAACCTCTGCTCTACAACTGAATTCATTCTCTTCTAACATTTGAAGATGTCAAATGTGGTTATGTACTGTTTATTGCAGGTGAAACCCCAAGCAAAATGTTAGTTTACTAATGCTAAAACGAAACAACAACAAAAGTTGTGTGTTAGCTCACTGTATTATGATCTGGAATTTATTTCCCTTGGATCTAATATTAAAACTTTTAATCTAGCCTCTCTTTGTTTTGAAATACAAATGGCATGTCAACAAATTAAAAATATAAAATGAATCACATTTTTATTTATATATTTTTAATATTTTATCTGTTTTAATTTAGGAAAATTTTGTGCATATATTGAGATGTTCCTCTACAATTTCACAAAATTTAAGCTTTCTACCTCATTTAAATCTTTAAAAGTTATCTGGACAAATATACAGATGAACCATTAGAATCTAAGTAATGCATAAACAAAATATAAAACCTATATTCCCTTACTTCAATATACAATATATTATTTGCCCTCCTTTGAAATTAAATAAATAAATATTTATATATTACCTAGGAAAATTAAATTTTCTTTAACTTAAACACAATGTTTGTTACCTCTTGGAAATGTTTAGTATTTCTCATTTTTTTCTCACAGCTGTAAATACCAAGTACTTTTCATAATATAGATTGTATATTTATCTTGTTTATTAATATATTAATACTTATATGAAAGAAGAGGCAGCTTTAATATCTTCATCAAGACCATATTATTAAATTAACTCTATGAAAATATTAAGCATCCAAAAAAAAATAGCAATGTATTTTAGTATATTTAATTGAAATATATTTCCAAACAAAGGCAGTAAGGGAATATTATTGGGGGGGTGGGGGGTGAGATTATGGGAAATCCTGAATATTTGAACATTCTATTTCGGCACGAACAGTTCGAAATAATGGGCATGTTTTTCCCACATATTTTTAGTATTTAAAGATTTCTGTAAGCAAACAGTTCCAAAACCTTCTTAATATACAATTATTGAGGCCTTTATCAAGTATAATAACTATTTATTATTATTATTAGCACCGCGTCTTACTACCCGTTCGAGCTATACGCACTTACGCTAATGTGTAATGGAAGGGTGATTGTGAGATGAAATGAAATGGAGGACCTACAGTTTAACGTGAGATCCGAACCACGGTGGAGGCCTAGCATTCCTCACCTTCACAATATGTCTTGTCAGAGGTGAAGGAAGGGTGCGGTAATCAGATAAATATGTGCTGGGACCGAGGATTGAACCCCATTCGCCAGCATAAAAGTCTGACACATTACCCCTAGACCACCAGGTCACCATTTAAAATTATAACGAATCTCATATTATTGATTATTTAAGTGAGCAGACAATGTAAAAATGGGTGTGTTTATAAAACATTAACGGAGTTTAGTGATAGTGGGTAGTCGAAGAAGATTTGCTTTTCCAAAATGAGATATATTGGTGATATGTCTGTGTGTCATAAATTTTTATAAGGCATGGGAAATATTTTGGAGCAATTATTAATATTAAGACACATGCAAAGATTGAACATTATTGTAACAACATTTAAGTATTATAGGATATTTAAAATATAATTAATGATACTAGTTCCTGAGCAAGATGCTATAATAGTATCGAAATATTGATATCAGTATGTAAATATATTTAAGTATTTTTACCTTCATTTATTCTCTATTATTTTCCTACTACTCTTTCATTTTAGTCATTACGAATAATATATATTTATAAAATTAATAGTTTGTTTTTTCTCTTATGATAGTTGTGGGAAATTTTTTGCGCAGATGTCCTAGATTTAAAAATTAGTAAACTACGTGCACAAAAATTCCCACCATGAAGCTGGAATTTTAAATTTTCATTGAACTTTTTAAATATTTTTAAAACTTCGAAAAAATTGTAATAAATAATATTTTTTGTCTGCTAAAAAAAAAGCTTTACCCAGGATAAAAGCGCAATGTATTGCGAGGTTACCCTGGGAAACTAGGGATAATTTTGATAGTCAAATACAGATTAGTATTTATATGAAATATACTTCTATCATAGATTAGTTCTTTTTTAATGAATTATAAATAAGAATATGTTGAACAGTGAAATAAATTTTAGAAATCTTAAGGATACAGTTAATGACTGCAGTAGAAGTATCTACTTCTTATTCCAGCTAATAAAGTAATAAAATCTTCACATATTTATTGGTCGGCACGTGAGACATACGCCCGTCTATTATCGTCTGTTTTTCCTTTAGCAAAAAGGTCGTGGATTAAATTCCAGTCAGGTGTAACTTTATTTATTTTTTTATAAATTATTATTTCACTCCCACTAGGATTTTATTTATATAAATAATATGTGTTTACTTTCATAATAGATTCATCTGGAATTTTAAAATGATCCATTATCAAATTGTAGTAATATTTTCTTCTCTATGTTTGAATAAACGTTCTATTTAATGTTAGAATCTGTATCGCCGATCTTTTGTGTTGAACCGCTGTAAAATGAACTTCTTTTTTTACCACCTCTTTTCCCTCCCGCTATACAATTTGATTACGTTCTTACACTGCTTTAATGTTTAACAATGGCGTTTGTATTAGGATAGTTATATCAGTAAACTCAATTAACAGTGTCCTTTCATAGTAGCTACTCCATTCTTCAACAACGAACTG
>CABFOW010001456.1:6449-48066 GCA_902141385.1 Timema californicum
ATATATATATATATATATATATATATATATATATATATATATAGTGTATATATATATATAGTGTAGATAATTTAGATGTAGCTGACCTAGAACACTTACCGCTCGCAAATCTTCCTAAATATTCACATGTACATGCTGTCTCGTAAAGTATAAACGGTCATTGCAAATTTTAATAAAGCTTTAGTGGTAGGTTAAACAAAGTCGTGCTAAAAGGATAGAAGCACTTCTAAGTCCATTACACAATGTTCAAATCTGTATTTGTTTATTTATAAAACTTGATATTCTCAACAACAAATAAAAAGGCTAGGGTTTGTGGAACTCAGGTGGGGTAGGCGAATCACAGTAGAAAAGTTACTAGATTCATTTTCAATCATTATTATTACACCAAGTCATGTGATTCAAATCCATCACTCTTGATAGGTACTATAGATGCCTATAAAATAAGACTAATGTTTACTAGCTTACTTACTCCATGGCATTAGGAACTCGAAAGTTTATTGCCGCATCTACAAAAGTGCGCGACCTATCCCTATTTTGAGCTAGATCCAGTCAATCTCATTACACCCTATCCCTATCTTGAACTAATTATATTCAGTCCACCTCATTACGATACATCATTTATCTTGAGCTTGTTCTATCCAGTCCACCTCATTACACTCTATCTCTTTCAGGTCCATTCTAATGCTATCCTCCCATCTGCATCTAGGTCTTCCCAATGGTCTCTTCCCATTAGGTTTGATAGTCAGTACCGTGATCACGGTTATAGATTCTCCCATTCACACTGCATGTCCTGTTCACCGTATACTGTGAGACTTTATTATCTTAACACTGTCCCGTCACTCTATGAATTATGATAAGCTAAAGAGATTGACTGCTAGAGTTTCTTCTTGCTCCTCACACAGAAAATGAGTGAGAATTGAGAAATATTGTCATTATTTGTTCTTCCTCCACAGTCCACTCTAGTAAACGTGTAATCCCAGCACGAGTGAAGATAACAAAAAGTGGTATATTTCGATACCGATCCGATACCATAGTGTGAGTACTAATATCAGTCAAAGTATCGTAAAAAAAATGTATCGAGTAAAACAATACTAGTATAGAAAGAAAAATATCGATATTAGTAAAGTACCGATACATTTTTTCACATCCGTAGCTAAGAAAACCCAACCAGACTTAATACCAGACACGGTATTCAGTTTTGGCCTGGCGTGTACTCGACACCAACTTTACAAGTGACCTTGTAGTTTATTCACGTGTTCCCCCACGTATGTTTCTTCATTAAATTCCACCTCTAGCCCCACGAACAAGTGGGACAGGGTGAAGGGGGAGGGGGAAATATGTAATTAAATTAATTACTGAATGTGGACCTTTTCCACGCACGTTTTAAATTATATTAATCCTGTCCGTGGCATCTCGTCGCTGCATATTCAATTATTTTTTTTGAAAAAAACTTTGTGTTATTTATTCAACGCTATAAATTCAGCTTGGATTACCATGGCTTCATTTCATTTGACAACTTTGTATTAAACAATGTCCTCTTTATGAGGAATTGAGCCATGGTGATAGTTAAAATGTTATTAAACTCGGGTAGGTTTAAAAATTCAATAAACATTTAACAACGATAGTAGACGTTAGTTTGATGCTTTTACACTCCTACTGTCCTTTGTTTTTAAGCACCGCGTCTTACTACCTGTTCGAGTTATACGTTTAAGTACTAATTACGCTAATGGCTTAGGAGTTAGGAAAGGTTGAATATGGAGGGAGTGAACCCGCATTTGAGTAGATAGAGAGTGGGAGGGATAAATTAGGGAAAACCACCCTCAGTTCACCTGAGCGAGATTCAAACCTCGATCTCCCTTACCCTTGACAGTCTAGCTCAACACGAAACTAGCACGTTAGCCAACTACGCCACCAAGGTTTGCCCCACTGTCTTTGATCCCCATTTACTGGGAGGTCGGGTTTCGATCCTCTGACCTAGGGTGGATTTCCACATGTGACTTTCTCTGTGGTTTCCCAACTTGGCTCTATGCTGATTCAGATGTCTTTGTTTTAAGAAATTCTTTCACTTAGATTAATTTGTTTAGCTACTCTACTTCTAAACGTACCAATAAACAAATGAAAAAATAATGGCAAGTATATTTATTAAATATTTTGCGCTACTTCTTACAGTTCCCATTTAATTGGTTTGAATTAATTTAAAGGTAGTTTACTTTTGGAGCGAATTTAAAAAATTGAAAATTTTAAGAAATGCTGAAACGATTTAGTTCAAAATACTGAAACATTTTTCATGAAAAAGCCTATTTTTTAATTTTAAAAATTAAAAATAATTTGAGGTTAGTTAACAAATAACTGATTTGTAAACATTTCAAACTCTTTAAAAATGGTTTAATACTTTATTTTAAAATGCATACATAAATAGTGTTGTTTTGTGTGATTAACAAGATGATGATGTTTTTCTGATAAAAACTTACTTAAAACGGTAGTTACATAAATCTATTTTCAATAAAAAATAAAGGTCAGGTTATAATACACAATATGAGAAAGTTTGTGCGATTTTGTCGTAGCATTTATGTTTTTAGTTTAATCTCGATTTTGGCCTGGTCGCTCCATGTCACAAAACACTACGACAACTTTAGATGCGAGCAAATAAATTACTTCACCGAAAATAATGTATTCTTCAGCGCTTTTACTTGATGCCATTTGTGGACCATTATCACGAATGACCTTATTTAGTTGGAAAAAAAATTGTTAATCTAACAAAGCAATAAATTTCTAGTGTGGCACTTAAAACGTCGTTGCCACTAATTGCGTTTATCTCTTGGCTTTATTTCACAGTCCGTCGTACAAAAACTGTGGCGTCACCGTTTTGATTTCTTTGCAGTTTAAGTACGGCTTCACTTCGGTAAAATTTATAGCCGGAAAACTTCAATTTATATTCTATTCGTTTGCATTGTATAAAAAAAAACAAGTAAAATTTTACTATTATTTTGGATCAAAGTTTTTAAAACAATACTTTCTTGTGCAAGAATAAAAAAATATCCTAACAAAAACTGCAAAAAAAAAAAAGAAGATCAAAGAGTTATTTTTTCATATAATATATAATTATTTAGATGTGATAATAGAAAATCAAAGATTTAAACCATCAATCTGGGGGGAAAAGTAAATTTAACTATATAATATGTATTATATTACTAAAACAAATTCGGGGGGGATAATAATTTACAATGGCTCACATCAGTGGGCACGCGGACAAAATTACAGGCTCATCTAGTCTGATTTGCCAGTGAATGAGAGGTAGTATTTTTATTTTTGACTGAGTGTACCGATCTCTTTAATTCAATTATTTTACTTATTAACTGTATCGGATTAGGAACTCTTAAGTTCATTGCCACGTATTCAAAAGTACGCTACTAATTCTTATCTTGACCTGAATACACCATATTTCCTGTAGGTCCATTCTAAATGTTATCCTCCCATCTTTGTCTAGGTATTCCCCGTGGTCTCTTCCTATAGAGTTGGCCAGTCAGTGACTTGAACAAGGTTATAGATTCTCCCATTCACGCTGGATGCCCCACCCCCAGTAATCTATGAGACTTGATTATACTAACAATTTCTTGTGGTGAGTAAAAGGGTATGTTACTCATCATTATGTAACCTCCTACTCTCCCGAGTAGCTTCATCCCTTTTAGGAGCAAATTTCCTCTTAAGCACCTTATTTTCTAAGAGCCTAAATTTGTTCTCGTCATGTAAGGTAAGATACCACGTTTCATACCCATAGAGAATAACCAGTAAAACTTTGTTTTGTAACCTGCCTCGGTGGCGTAGTTGGCTAACGCGCTAGTCGTGTTGAGCTTGACTGCCGAGGACGGGGAGATCGAGGTTCGAATCTCGGTCGGGCGAACGGTTTTTTCCTAAATGGTTTTCCACTCTCCCTCTACGCAAATGCGGGTTCAATTCATCTAATTCAACCTTTCCAATTCCCAATCAATTAGCGTAATTAGTACCTAAAGCGTAGGCCTATAACCCGAATGGGTAGTAAGACGCGGTGCTAATTATTAATAATAATAATAATAATAATAATAATATTGTTTGTATATTCTGCGTTTTACATTCCTTGAAAGCAGGCGGGATGTTAATAACTCACTGATCGAGTAATATCATACATTTCTCGACTTTTGGTTTCATATTTTAAAATTTAATATCCTTATTGCTTGGTCAAGTGTTTCCTAAACAAAACATTTAAACTCGTTAACCTTGTCAATTAATGTGATGGTGTTCGAAATGATCTCTAAATTATGGTCCCTAATCTATGTCCTCTTTGTGATCATATACTTATCTTTTCAGCGTTCATTTCGAAACCTATTTTCCTATGAGCCTCTAGTAAGATTTCTGCATTTCTTGCAACAGCTTCCTTACTATTGTCCAACAAAACCAAATCATCTGCGTATCCTAACAGCTGCTATGTACAATTTAGTGCCACGCCTTCCTTAATCTTTTGCATGACCCAAGTTAGACCGTTCGACGACCGAAGCGGGTGATATTGATACTAGCTATAAAAAGTGACAGCTAAAAAATAACACGGATTGATGTAAGAATTTCTTGAAGTAGTTTTATAATATTTAGGAAAAGATACAAGAAATGTGGATAGAAACATATAAAAGGAACGAGCCAAATATGGCTTCTTCAATGAAAAGAAGGACACGGTTCACAATTTACATTATAGCCTCTTTAAGAAAATCGATCTTTACCACCCAATCTCCCGACATATGTTTCATTCTATCTGTACCTTCTTACAAGTATGGTACAGTTACCTCATGGAGCGAAAATAAGTTTCCCTTATTAAAGTAGGTTTAGTAACTTTTATAAATGTCAGAAACGGTCCTTCCTCTCGAAAACTCCCTATAGAAATAAACGCTGGAAAACAATTATACCGCCAATGTTAATATTTTATATTAGGAGGGATGCGAGGGAGAATAAAATAGAGTAGGTGACCTGGTGGTCTAGGGGTAAGGTGTCAGACTTCTGTGCTGGCTGCCGGGGTTCAATCCTTGGTCCCGGCACAGATTTATCTGATTGCCAAACCCTTCCTTCACCTCTGACAAGACATCTTGTGAATGTGGGGAATGCCAGGCCTCCACCGTGGTTCGGATTCCACGTTAAACTGTAAGTCCTTCATTTCATCTCACAATCTCCCTACCATTACACATTAGCGTAAGTGCGTATAACCCGAACGGGTAGTAAGACGCGGTGCTAATAATAATAATAATAAAATAGAGTATGGTTAAACTCAGCCTAGAGGATAGTACTAGTGTTCAACCCGGCGCGCCTTGAAGTTTTGTGTTATCTCAAGCTTACATCTTTTCCCCTTATATTTCCTACCTCTCTCCGTCTAGCTTCCGATATGGAGGTTGATCGAAGGTGAAGTTTAAAGTCGTCAAGAAATGTGACCGGGATCGAGGGGCCCATTAATATGCAAGCGGACCGGCAGTTTAGGGTTGTCCCCCCCACCTCCCCCTCCCTTTCCCCACCGCCCATGAAATGAACGAACAAGATGCAAAGTAGCCATTGTCGGAGACGTGACCTCAAGTTTGTCACACAAACATTCTACAAGGGCGGACTTGGTTCATTTTAGGGTTATGAACTTTCAGGAGGTGACGGTAGTGGAGGTATAAAAGTTGGTTGCTCTCGGAGTGGGATTACTTGAAAATATTTTTTTTTATAGTTAAAGTGTTCTTGTTATGTCATCTTACTAAAGTAGGCTTAAGAAGAAGCAGAGTTTGTTTTCCAGGGAACATCAAAGGATTAAAAAAGTAAAAGTCTGCAAACTCTTTGTTTTTTAAGTTTTTGAAGAACGTTGGATGAATTACGTTCCACAGTACAATCTAGACAAGAAAGTTAACAAATTTTCAGTGGTGTATCTTATGGTGGAATGAAAGAGACCTCCAGTTAGAGTAAGCGACATATTTTTGTAGTTTTTGAAACAATATAAGGTTTTTGGGCCAAAATAAATGTATTGTGCCAGTTGATAGATTTAGTTTAATTTGCCACTCATGACAATCTAAATAGTTCTTGAATATTTGCCACAGACATTGCGGAATTTTACTGTGACATTTAATTTCACAAGTTGTCTCGTCAAATTACACCTTGCTCATGAAAAATATTCATTAACTTTCGATATTATCATGTGTAGGAATGTAAACTAAACGTATCTACTATCTGCTTTGGTGGCCGCATAGTCTGAGGCATCACTCTCGCTTTTTATTAGATTGCCAATAACATGGAGATCGGGATTAGAATCCAAGTTGGGTGTAATAAGGGTGGTTTTTTAAGAGGTTTTTCCATTCTTTCACCACACAAACGCGGGGACACTTCCTCTGAATTTAACTTTGCTCATCTCTAATTCATTAGTGTAATTACTACTTATGCGTATAGCCTGAACAAATAGTAAGACATGGTAATTGCAAAAAAACTTATATAATGAAGAGAAATTTATTTATTTTGACCAAAATGTTTTTTGATAACAAAAAACCCTGCAAAAATACTAACCTTTATTTACGCCTCCTTCCAATTTTCCGTCCCCCCTTAAGTTGTATCTAATTTACCCTGAGTTTGATTAACTATTAAGGCCAGTCCCAAGTTTACAACTTATTTGCATTCAAATTAATATTATAATATTTAATACGTATTTAATAAACATAGAATTATGTATACACATGAATTAAATAAACTTACCAAGTGTAGGGCAGTAAAAAAACTAATATTCAACCCTAGTCCAACAACTCTCTTATATCTAAGGCAGGACGAGCTCATTCACTACATTTTAGGGGAGAAAAAAAGAAACACTTTAATCAATATCAACACACTAATTGAAAAGATTCGTAGTTCCTTATGAATTCTTTATTTATAGAAGCTGAACGGAATAGACATCACAGTTAACCTAGTGACTTTGTAAATCTCTTCAATAATTCTTTCATAGAATTACTAAAAATTGGCGCTCACACCACTGTCTCTAATTATCTCAACGATTTTCGTGCTAAAATGTATCTTCAAAACACTTAAATGGAACTTTGTCAGTCAAAATATGAATAGTTTTAGGCCAACTATTTTCTAGGAGGTTCCACGTCAACAAACCAGTTACACTAAGAATTTCAAAACAGTGAAATAATGTTTTACCTTGTGGACTCATCTTGAACTCAAACTTGGTTTCACCATAGTGTGGCGTTTAAGATAGGGCCATAGTGTAAGCAGTCGTGGTAAGACTGATATATTTCAGCGTGAACGTAGTGTGGTTTATATAGTCTATCATTTTGACTCTTACTTTACCCTGTTTCGTTTATTTATAAAGTGATCGACGAAAAAAAAAGGCATGGATATGTTAATTATTCCAGTGGGAAATGGAACAGAGGTGACGGCTCGCCGGATAGTGTATACACTGATGTAGCGTGGACACACACAGACTGCTAGGAAGGCATTTATAAAACATAGAATGTGTCATGTAGCGCTGTTTGCTAACAGGATTGTCATTGTGTACCGCGAAAGGAACACACTCGATAATAGCATGTGCATTATTACCGACCCGTCAAAATGACAAACACTGGCGCGGGTCAGGGAGGGGCAGACGAGATGGAACAGGAAGGAAAAACTCGCGTACAATCCTTTTAAATGAGGAACAGGAAGAGAAAACTCGCGTACAATCCTTTTAAATGAAGAACAGGAAGAGAAAACTCGCGTACAATCCTTTTAAATGAGGAACAGGAAGGGAAAACTCGCGTACAATCCTTTTAAATGAGGAACAGGAAGGAGAAAACTCGCGTACAATCCTTTTAAATGAAGAACAGGAAGAGAAAACTCGCATACAATCCTTTTAAATGAGGAACAGGAAGAGAAAACTCGCGTACAATCCTTTTAAATGAGAAACAGTAAGAGAAAACTCGCGTACAATCCTTTTAAATGAGGAACAGGAAGGGAAAACTCGCGTACAATCCTTTTAAATGAGGAACAAGAAGAGAAAACTCGCATACAATCCTTTTAAATGTATCTTCATCCCCTAGCGCGGGCCAAGGAAGGGAAAACTCGCGTACACTCCTTTTAAATGAGGAACTGGAAGAGAAAACTCGCGTACAATCCTTTTAAATGAGGAACAGGAAGGGAAAACTCGCGTACACTCCTTTTAAATGAGGAACAGGAAGGGAAAACTCGCGCACAATCCTTTTAAATGAGGAACAGGAAGGGAAAACTCGCGTACACTCCTTTTAAATGAGGAACAGGAAAAGAAAACTCGTGTAACAATCCTTTTAAATGAGGAACAGGAAGGGAAAACTCGCGTACAATCCTTTTAAATGAGGAACAGGAAGGGAAAACTCGCGTACAATCCTTTTAAATGAGGAACAGGAAGGGAAAACTCGCGTACAATCCTTTTAAATACATCTTTGTCCACTTACAAGGAAGGGACTAGACGGAATATCCCTCTTAGTTCCATTCAGTTTCGTTCAGGCCCTAGATTAACTTTTCATAATCCTTCCTCGTTATTTTGCTTGTAGAAAGCTTATTCGCTTCAAAATTATTCATTAGCAAGCTATTATTTAATAGTTTTTTTAAAATAAAAACAAATATAAAACTAATACTATTTTTAAAACAATACCGGATAACAATTTAAACACAATCATTAAAGCCATTTTCAGAAAATCTGAGATGTTCAAAAACCACTTCTCAGTAATCTACTTTTAGTATAAGTTATGAGGTAAAAATAATTTTAAAAAACGACTAAGCTATACTAGCCATATAACACATAAATAACATGTTTGTACAAAATACATAAACACATTTTGGATCTAGGTTATGTACAGGCAGATATGAGGACAAAGAGAATGGTTAAATCCATATTTCTTTTGTTCGGGGCCACATTAATGATTCATCATATTCTAAAGGTATACAATTTTCACAATTAATATATTGTTCCGCAATAGCTGTGAAATGCGTGGACAAATTGTAGCGAAATTTGGCAGGAATCTTATTAGAAACTAGGCCGATCGTCATACTTACAGTACATAGATTTTTCAATCTGGTTTTCCGTTTCAATATGGTGGTCGCTCAAACTGTTTTCCATTTAATAGCTCATATCAGGTGATTTGCTATATGATTCTAAACCATATTTCGAGAACGTAAAGCATTATTTTTTGTAAATTTTGACTTGTATTGATTTCAACTGGAAATCACCCACCTCGGTGGCCGTATGGTCTAAGCCATCATTCTCGTAATAGACTAAACTGCCGATGAAGGGTAGATTATGGTTCTATCCCAGTCGCATGTACCGAGGGTGTTTTTTTTTTCTAAACGATTTTCCCCTCTCTCTCTCAATCTGCAAGCAAATGAGGGTACAAATCCTCTAAATCCAACCTTCCTCATCTCTAGTCCATTAATTAGTACATACATGTATAAACTGAATGGATAGTAGGCCTAATACGCGATGCTAAAAAACAACAACTTAGAATCCAAAGGGAAATCTTAAGACTGTAGTAATAGGTGACCTGACGGTCTAGGTGTAAGGTGTCAGATTTCTGTGTTGGCGGCCGGGGTTCAATCCTCGGGCCCGGCACAGATTTATCTGATTACCAAACCCTTCCTTCACCTCTGACAAGACATCTTGAGAATATGGGGAATGCCAGGCCTCCACCGTGGTTCGGATTCCACGTTAAACTGTAGATCCTCCATTTTATCTCACAATCACCCTACCATTACACATTAGCGTAAGTGCGTATAACCCGAACGGGTAGTAAGACGCGATGATAATAATAATAAGACTGTAGTAACTATAATTCTACCTTTCACAGAACTATCAACACCTACAAACAATAATGGTTGCACTTGCCAATAGATTCTTCCTGTGAAAATAGAACTAATAGGTCGTCGATTCTGACCCTCTAGCTCTCAATACGAATAGTTTCTACCTCTCATCTATGGTCGACTCCCTCCTCTCCAGAATAGAAGGGCAGGAGAGAGCCCCTCCTCCCCCCCCCCCCNAGTGGTGTTGATGGATGGGGATGGGGAATAAGACGCGACGTGATGGAACAACAGAGGTCCATTAGACACTTCACTTTTATAAACTGCTATTATATCGTGCGATGCTCCCTTCTCGACCACTACCCTTCGTAAACAGGCTCTTGGTGAGTTCATCTGGTTACTTTGGTTATTTACGTTCTTGCATTAAAGCTGGATACTTGAATATCCCCCCCCCCCCATCTTGTTTAGGTTACTCCCATGTATATTTATCACGGTAATTTGTTATGCCGATTCCGGCGGCCTTTGAGTAAAGCTATCGCCACAGGACCCGGTGTTCATGGGTTCAAACCCAACCTAGGTCAACAGTTTTTTTTAGCGATAACAATCCTTAGAAACGCTCCCTTCGGAGGGGAAGCATAACCACGAGTCACAGCTCGGTTGTGACGTGTTGAAGGTATGTGCGAATACCTTTCCCGGCAATATTGGTACGGCTCTTTCGCTCTCGTTCATAGAAATTCAGTGTGTAAGGCAAAAGGGAAACATCACGCTTGCTGAAATCCCTTAGTATATGGGATTTATACCAGATGGTGCAGGAAGCACTAATAAACTGAAGGCCTGAGTGCATGCCCAGCTTCGGTTGGATAAAAATCAAACCAACCTTCGGGTTTTTGACTTAAGAATAAGAAAATAAAGATGTATTTTATAAAAAATAAAGTTTAGTTATAACTATACAAATTAGATAATCTCACGGATATTTCGAGTTTATAATGAGAAGGCAATGCGAGGTTAAACTCCGAATACCCGAATTGAGGGATCCCCCCTCTTAGTGATATTACCTACTCACAGTAGGAGCAGTTATTTGTTTACAACTTAAATAATCCTTCAGTACAGTAGCCCCGTGGCTTATTTGGTGCTGAGTGAAAGCTCACAGCTGACATCTGACAGTCAACATTTAGGTATATACCTAGATTTTGATTGTCAGAAGTGACAGCTGCTAATCACATGTTTTTGCAGATAATATGGTTCGGCGTAGGGATACATAACTTGGTCTGGTAACTTTTCAAAGTCGTCAGCTTTGAGCTGTCAGTCAGCACCAAAGAAGCCATGTGACTACTGTAGCTATGTGTTGATATTATCACCGGACAAGTAGGTCAGTGGTTTTAAAATATGGAAGGCCCTTTCCCATTGAATAGTAAACTTTTCATTTAAAAATAATAATTGTCTCATCTAGAATATACTGTATTAAAATTAAAGTTAGGTGATATAAAAATATACATATATTTTTAGATGCGTGTGCACCAAATTTAGCAAAAATCTGTTTAATTTTTATTTTAGTAAACTTTGACCTGACTGACGTTTAATGTTGTTTTATAGTCCTTTATTTTGACTAGTGATATATTTAATCTACATCTACCAAAATTGTTCTAAGTTATTTTAACAACAATACATTTTAACTAACAAAAGTTTAGGCAGCCCTGGTTTAAGTAATTTGTATCTATGTACGATATATGTAATATATATATATCTATCTATCTATCTATCTATCTATCTATCTATCTATATATATATATACATAACAGTGAAGATACAGAGGAATATGAAAGCAACATAAAGGTTTTGGGGGAGTGTGATTGAAAAGTTTCAGATCTCCACAGTTCAGTGTCAAATGAAAGTTTGTCCTCTTAAAAATATTAGAGTTTTGTAAGCTATTTACATCCTTCAAACCCCTATAAGAGCCCATATCAAAACCGATCAACCATGATATTATAACTGTGACACCCCAGCAGTGAAACTGCCCATATCAGGAATTTGGAAAATTTCTATGCATTCCGGTAACTTGTCTTCTTTGCTTAACCATTTCCCGAATTGGGCAAAAGTTGCTATAATTCTCTCCGATTTTATGAACTGGGGCATATTGTACTATCTACTACAAGATTAAATAAAACTGTATTTAAGATATATTAAACTAGCCCAACATAACTTAACCTAACCTGTCATTCTAAAACGATTAGTAGTAAAATTAACTTTAAGACCAAACCGGTTCTTGGTTTGACCATTTCACGGGCCGGGCAAAACCTCGTCAAGTTCATAAATTTGGTAGGGATTGAAGCTGCCCAGTTCATGAAGTAGCCAGTTTATGAACTGGGCAGCACAAGCGCTGAACAATAATTCATTAACTGGAATATTTTTTGCCCAATTCGTGAAGTGGTCAGGAGAGGCCAGTTCACGGAATGTACAGAAATTTGCCCATATCATGAATTGGGTAAATTCACGAATGGGGTGTAATGTAAGTATATATATATATATATATATACAATTCTTGGTTTTAGCATTATATATATATATATATATAATTCTTGGTTTTAGCATTTTTTATATATATATAATGCTAAAACCAAGAATTGCATCAAAGTGCATTTAAAAAAAACTATTCACTTGGCAATATAGAAACTGGAATCAATAAAATAGTTTACTTTAGTTTAATTGTTTAATTTTGGTATATAATATATTTTAAATATAGTAAAATTGTTTCACTGATCTCTTTCCAAGGTTTCTAGTGAATAATAAGGTGACCTGGTGCTCTAGAGGTAAGGTGTCATATTTCTGTGCTGGGGTTCCGGAGTTCAATCCTCGGTCCCGGCACAGATTTAACTGATTGCCAAACCCTTCCTTCACCTCTGACAAGACATCTTGTGAACGTGGGGAATGCCAGGCCTCCACCATCGTTCAGATTCCACGTTAAACTGTAGGTCCTCCATTTCATCTCTCAATCACCCTACCATTACATATTAGTAAGTGCGTATAACCCGAACGGTTAGTAAGACGCGGTGCTAGTAATAATAATACTAATAATAAAACTCTGATGCGACCACTATGCGACGTCTGTTTTAGGCTGTATTAACTACCTAAATTGCGCGTTATTCGCAGGTATAGACGGCCTGGCCTCTTAATACATAGAATAAAATGTTTTGTCAATCATTTATCGACCGGTTATAGCATATCCGCACAGGTGAAATCTCACCAGCGTTATTAACGTAAAAGCGGGTTCAATCATGAAATTAACGCATTAATATCATTGGCATAGTAGAAAGGCATTCATTAGCTGACAAACATTAATCAACACATTCCAATCTAACATAGCGTACACACACACACACACACACACACTCACAAACAAAGACATATTAATTAGACATTCATTGGAATATATAGTAGTCTAGTGAATATATGAGAGAAAAAACAAAAAAAAGTAATTTCAAATCGTGTTACCTAGCTGGTATTGTTCTGTGCTAACATTGATTACAGAAATATATCGTAGGTCATAGCACACACATGTATCGTCAGTGACAGAACTTTCTCCATTGTTTCTTGGATGGAGAACACATTACGATGATAATTTCTAGATATAATGTATACATTTTATTTTGTTCATATTATTGACATTACTGGACACAGATTAAGGGCCAGCACTATGAGTTTATTTCCATGTATAATTTAGCTTAGGGAAATTAATCACAATAAGCTTTTGCGGTTGACTATACACACTAGGCTAACTATGTGTGCTTGCGGTGAAAGGTCGGACAGTTACTTCCCCACTCTCTCTAACAAATGATGGCTCTGTCACGCTGTCATATTGGTCGGGGTGGGGTGTTGAATGTAGTGGAGAGGAATGGTGGGACGGCACTTGGGGTGGGGGGGCTAGTTCACCCCCTACTAGCTCCCTCGGAACCCCTGACCTAGATCATCCATCAATCACGAGGTCAGTTATGAACCACCACTTCGTTACAAGGCACTGATAAAGTTTGTGACGTCACAATAATTCATCAATACCACCGGCCTTTTTTATTTCACAGGTGTGGATATGACTCGGTGTTTTAATGACTTACATTTCACCGAGGATTTTCCAATACTAGTTTGGTTGCTTTTAAAATAATGTACAGTAGCCCCATGGCTTCTTTGGTGCTGGATGACAGCTCACAGCTTAAAGCTTTGAAAAGTTACCAGACCAAATTATGTATCCCTACACTAAACCATATGTTCTGAAAAAGTTTAGCAGCTGTCACTTCTGACGGTCAAAATTTAGGTATATACCTAAATGTTGACTGTCAGCTGTCAGATGTGAGCTGTCAGTTAGCACCAAAGAAGTCATGGGGCTACTGTATGTGTGTCTAATTTTAACATAACTTGGGGTCCTTAAGGCGGGAGTATAAGGGACGCGGGAAAAGGCCAGTGTTTTTACACTTTCTCAAAGCGAAACTTTTTTTATTTGACCAAAATAAATCAATTATTACTCCAGTAGAAACATAATTTAATTTTCTACAAATGGTGACCTCAACCTTTGTTAAATATATCTGCTATGAGCATAACGTCAATTAAAGGAGAAACTTTTTAAATTAAGAGAAAAGTTGGTCATTTAATTCTAGGACAACCTTTACAGATATTCAACAACTATCGATCACTATGTGAAGAACATTGTTATACTGGAGAACTATTTTATTTATAATGCAAAAAAATAAAAATAAAATAAAGCTTTGCTATAAAAATTGCAAAACCATTGCCCTCTCCTCGCATGCCATCACTGACATCTTAAAAGACTTTCTTAGAATATTTCTGGATCAGACGTAGGTAGGTATATTTGTGATAATCGTTTTAATACTGGCCTACATTCCACGAAACCTGTCCAATATTAGTTTGTGTGTTCAAATATTCTTCTTAATTTTTAAATCTTCTTTAACATAACCTGGGGCTTTCAACCTTTTAACATATATATATATAACACATATATATACACACATACATATATATAATACTGAATTAAGTATATATTACACCAACAATTTACAAAAGTAGACCTTCAGTCATTCCGAGCACCCATTAAATGCTTCTATTTGGGATAAATTTAATCATGAGATTTGTAAAATATTTCTGAGGATATAGTTTTGTGAATATTCCATTTACAATTTATTATGTAACACCATGGTTCCGTTCGTAGGGTGTATGGTTACTAAACGGAGAGTTCAGAGTTCAATTTTCAATTTTGAAGAAAAATTTGTCAATTGTGGAAATGTGGCTTCCACTTTTACAGTGATACGTTTATAGACGTAGGATTTGGTGTTGTGTCTGTTCTATAATTAAGTTATTTTGTGAGTCAACTTCTGATTTAATCAATATGTTTAGATAGAGCGCTTTGAATACACTCCAAACTTTTGGAAAATAAAATAATTTTTTTTTAGGTCTCACATTTGTTAGTAAAATTGGAATTCAATCATTAAAAAAGAAAGTAATATACTCGATGATTAAACAGTTTTCGTACATAGGAAGGATGCACGTTTGAATGTTGTGTGGATGTAGCAACTGTGCTCTTTTCAATTTCTGCCATTAACTTGGCCGATATGCATTTATTGGTGGATGCTTTTTTTTTATCGGCAATGTCTGTTTACTGTTTAGTCATTAACATTTCCGGTCTTTCGAAACTTCTCAATATGTTTGGCAACAGTGTCGTGTGTGATTTGTCTTCCTGGAGAGTGTCTCCTGTTGAATTCATCTGCGACAGCTTCTTGAGTTAGCCAAAATGATCTCTATAGGATCTTCCTTTATTTTAAATATAAAAGGCCATTTATAAACAGTGCCTAAAAAAATGATTCGTTGCTTTTGAATTAGCCTGTAATAAATTCACGCAACAAATGTTATACTGGAATTAACATTTTTCTTGATGGTTTATAGATTAGGCTTAAAGCAAACAATGCTACTAGTAAGGGATGTCATGTTAATAGGGAACAATTAATAATTGATCACATCCCTCTTGCGTTAACATCACGTGGGGACTAAACTTAGGCCCTTTATTATCAGAGAGGGAGTTTGAAGTCCGATCATAAGCTAGTTCAAATGTTTGGTCGGAATAATACATTTATGTTTGTCAATAAAAAACCCAATAATAACCACACACATCAATATCGTCTGGTTTGGTTTGACGAAGACAGGGAGCTTGGAGTTCAAACCCTAGTTGAGTGCACATATAGTTTTTTTCTTCATAAATGGTTCCCGACTTTCCTTCCACGCAAATTACAAAATAGTCCCTAAAAATTCTACCTTACTCATTTCTACCCCATTATAGTAGGCCTAGTTTAATGCTGCTAGCCAGGATGGGTAGTAAGACACAGTGCAAATATAATCATATATTATTTTTTTAATAGCATCCCTTATACCTGTACGATTATGTACTCAAATGTGTTAAAAAAAAGGAAGGTTTAATTTAGAAGAAAAGTACCCAAATTTTCGAGGAGGCAGGGAGGAAAACCAATTAGGAAAAACACCCTTCAGCGCACCTGACCGGGATTCCAACCCCGATCTCATCATCAACAATCTATCCCATTTTAGACAGACGCCTTGCAACCATGCGGCCACCAAAACGGTTAATTAATTTTTTTAGCACCGTGTCATACTACCGGTTCAAGTTGTACGCATATATGATAATTAGGGTCGGCATGAGGTAGGAAGCATTTTAGAGGTAATCTAACCGCATTTGCATGTAAGGAGAGTGGGAAATTATTTAGGAAAAAACCCCTTAATAGATCCGACCGGGATTCGAACCCCAATCTCCCCATCATCAGCAGGCCAGTATAACACGAGAGTAACACCTCAGAAAATTTGGCTACTTAAATGGGTAGTTTTGCTACTTAAATAGGTAGTTTTGAATGTTGTATCAAATTTACACATTGAAACTCAAATAATAATTACGTCTATGGGCTGGTTCATTGCAATCTCTGTGACTTCTTCTGTTCTGACCTAGGCTGCCGGAAGTAGTAAATACAATTTTTATACCATCTTCCGGTTGTTGAAATCGGCGCGGCAAGTGGTTTAAAAGGTGGCCCGTGATTTGCATACGAAGCAGACAACTTCCAGGCGACTCATTCCATCGATTCGGTTGAATTACAACAGTTTGAAAAGTCGGTTAACTCGATTATGGAATTTTCAAAATGGCGTGACTACTTCCGTAATTCAATTGCTTCCCAATGGTTAAAATGTCCCACCCGGTGTGGCTGTGCTGCTGCGAATGAGATTATACTTGAACGCAAATGAAAAGTAATACAATTACCCTCATTGTAAAAAAAAAAGACTCTACTAAAATATTGACATTTTCTATTAAATAGCATTTAAATGAGCGAATAGCTAAACAAGAAATTGGGTAGCATTGTTATTAACACATGAACGGTTATATCGTTTTATAAATGGTACGTTTTTAAATTTTCAATAAAATTGTTATACTATATTACATCCGAGATTAGTATTGGTCTTAAGAATTTAACTGTGGTCCTACTCATTTTCCCTAGTAACAGTTTGTACTGTTATGATTATCGTTTACTTGAGCATTTTTTCAAGCAAGTCCTGAACTTAAATTTTTGCTTAGATGGATACTTTATTACCCAAATGTTCTATATTTGTTCATCATCAAATTTAATCAATGTCATGGTCATGAAGTAGATTGAATTTTAAATAAAAAATAAATAAAAATTATAATTAACATCTTAATAACTGCCCAGGATTTTCGAATATTTTAATTAATGGAGAAGTGGTGTATTATTATTATTATTATTATTATTATTATTATCACCACGTCTTACTACCCATTAGGGTTATACGTACTTACGCTAATCTGTAATGGTAGGGTGATTGTGAGATGAAATGGAGGACCTACAGTTTAACGTGGGATCCGAACCACGGCGGAGGCCTGGTATTCCACACATTCACAAGTTGTGATTAATACACATCTTGTCAGAGGTGGAGGAAGGGTTTGGCAATCAGTTAAACTGTACTGAGGAGGGATTGAACCCCGGACCCCAACACGGAAGTCTGACACCTTACCCCTGGACCATCAGGTCACCTTTGAACTAAATAATTATTGAGTTTTTAAACTAAGAAATCAACTCTTTTTAAGCTCTCCCCGGCTACTGCAAAGTCCAGAAAACCACCGACTGAAATATGTGCTCCATATCCCAAGGCCCACAAAGCTGGCGCCTTGCCTAACACTCCTGATGACCTCCACCCAAGAGGCTAGGGTTCGGAAGAGATTTTGTCCCCAATATTGTTGCCCGTTTTTCTACATGCAAATTATTGTCTGAGTTAAGGTCGGTGTTTTTGCAGCTATAAACCTTTTATGAAATATTTACAATATATAATATTCTTTAGTGCCGAATAAAATAAGCTTTAAAAGAATTGAAGATTGACCGGGGCATGTGAATCAGCTAAAAATCTTTTATTATTATTATTATTATTATTATAGAATGATTATACTATTTAATTAGTCAAGATAAACTTCACATTATTGATAGCATTTATAAATTGTGTGTTTTTCCTTAGGTAATTAAATATTTAAAATCTTCACGGTTGGTCATAAGATATTTTTCATGTGATGTTGAATGTTAAGCTTCTAGTTTTTTTTTAACATAAAACTTCGCGGCAAAGATTTATCTGATTACCAAACCCTTCCTTCACCTCTGACAATATCTTGTGAATGTGTGGAGTGCCAGGCCTCCACCGTGGTTCGGATCTCACGTTTAACTGTAGGTCCTTCATTTCATCTCACAATCACCCTACCATTACACATTAGCGTAAGTGCGTATAACCCGAACGGGTAGTAAGACGCGGTGCTAATAATAATAATAATAATAATAACACAAAACTATATTCTTCTTGCATTACGACTACTAGCCCATGTTTGAACTCCAGCGAGTTTCAAAGGTTTTAATTTCTATTTGAGCAAAAATACATTCATAATCACTTCACAAAATAAATGCTACAACACAACCACACATAATTGTTCATATAGTGTATTACTTGGAATAAAAAATAAAGATTTAAGTTAACCACTTTCAGAAAAACAAACATGTGATCGTGTTAATCACAACAAACATTCTTCATATATAAATTTTAGAATATTTTTTTCTAACAAATTTCAAATTCTCAAAAATCAGTTGTTTGTTAAAAATAAAACGTATTCCAATTTATCATGAAAAATATCCAATTTCACTAAACATTTAAGGCAATCTCCAAAATATTTAAAATTTTATATAATTTGTCCAAATATTTAAAATTGACCCCATATACCATTTCAAAGAAAATAGTTTTAGATATTTTAAAAACATTTAAAATATTTAAAAAAAAATCAGTCATCAATAAACCATTATAAAATTAATTTTTGGAGAAAAACAAATTTATAAAATGATACATATGTTGTATAAACTTACCTTATAACCATTTTGAACCAAATAATAAACCCATTTTTAAAATATGTCTAATTAAAAAAAATACATCTTCAGTAAACCAACCTTAAAACCATTTTTTTGAAACAAGTACATAGTTTTATTTGTAGTGTCAAACACCCCCAGATATTCATACAAATCAAATCAATAGAGCCATTTTTGAAAAATTTGGAATTTAAATAAATCACTTACCAGTGAACTACCCTTATTTTAGAGGATAAGGTCAAAATGAATAAAAAAAAGTTGAGGTATAGGCGTAATTTAAATATAATGTTTGAATCGAATCCATTACACCATTTCATATCTGTGACCGGGGACAGCCCAGCCCGCCAGACAAACAAGATAGTAAAATCCCCCTTTATGTTTGTTTCTGGAACAAATAAAACGCAAAGTTTAATCACAGTCACAAGGTAATTTTTTTTGTGATTACAATACTTTCTATCTATATATGAGAAAGTGAGAGCTAAACCATCAGAGTAAATTTTTTAATCGCATATATTGTATGAACTTTGAAAGATACGTTGTAACTGATACGTTGACACATTGTAATTTCCATCAATAATCAAAGACGACGTCAACACTTTTAAATTATATTTATAAAATAGAAGATGCAGTTTCAGGACATAAAAAATAAAACTGTTGATATTCCAGGATTGAGAACTCAATTTAGACAAGGCAACGGACCTGTCAAAAGATAGAACACACAAAAATAAAATAAGTATGATAATCCCACCCTTAGAACTTGTATTGTTTTTTATACATCTTTTCTTAGTGAAAATAACAAGTTAACACATAACACAATATATGACCCCGTGACCCAATGTTGGATTTTACCCCCTCAACATTACCAGCAGAATTTAGGGCAAACTTTATTTCTACCGTTTTCCATAGTCCCTTCCTGTCCTTTGACCCTTCGTTCCGCTTCAACTGGTCACAGCGCCGTTGAAAGGAGTAAAAGACTGGCGAGAGAAAAACACACAAAGTTCCGTGCTAAGCATGACCGGGGGGATAAAGAGGAGACGAAAGAGTGTGAGCAGGAATAACAATAAGAAACAATGGATAGACTCGACAGGATGCAGGAGTGGACCAAATATAAACCAGCCAGTTGTTCAGCCTTATGATATTGGGCAGAGACTTCCAACATCTGTGCAGGACTTCACTGGAAAGTTTTCGAGGACTATACATAGTAGGAAAAAAAAATCGATATAAATGTATCGGAAAATGTGCCTAGCTCTTCCGAAACATGGAGGAGTTGACAGGTCGGAAGAATATAATAAATCTCTATATTGTTTGATGGTTAAAACAGTTTTTTTTTTTAAATTGACCCCACATAACAGGGAATAATAGGGTTTGAAAAATCGCAGAACTCCTCAAATATTTTTGTATGTGGATATCTTCCAAAAACATCCGTAAAATTAACAGCACCACTCACTAAAGGCGTAGATTCTGAAATTATATCAATACTTAGGTCTTAATTTGTGCTGCAAAAATTTCTACCTTAAATTTTATTTACATCTTTATTATTATTATTATTATTATTATTATTAGCACCGCGTCTTACTACCCGTTCGGGTTATACGCACTTACGCTAATGAATAATAGTAGGGTGATTGTGAGATGAAATGGAGGGCCAACAGTTTAACGTGGAATCCGAACCACGGTGGAGGCCTGGCATTCCCCACATTCACAAGATGTCTTGTCAGAGGTGAAGGATAAATCTGTGCCGGGACCGAGGATTTAACCCCGGCCGCCAGCATAGAAGTCTGACACCTTACCCCTAGACCGCCAGGTCACCATTTACATCTATAGTTTACGTGTAAACAGTGGGGTGCTTATGTAGGCATAATTAGCGGCACCAATTTTTGTCAGCACCCGAAGAATGAAAAATGTTTGTATTTTAATGAAAATCATAGAATGAGATCAAATAAATAAATTAACGTAGTATTATCTCTCATAATATCAGCTTTAATAATAAAAATATACTATTGGCCTTTACCTTTCTATAAAGTACCTATTTTAATGTATAAATCTCATAACCTCTCAACTAGATCCGTCAATTTTTGCTCAAGCAAAACATGGATGGATAATTTGGTAAGATATTAAATAAAGAGAAAAAACAGATTTATTGAAATGTTTTGAAAAGAAAATAATAATGTTAGGTTTTTTTTTAACTAGGTAGGCTTATTTGGGAAGGTAGCACATAACATTGAATTAAATAATGGAGTTGGAATGCATAGTAAAACACACTTATTTTTGTTTGAATAAAAAGGAGGATTACTTATTTCTGTTGAAATAAAAAAAAGAGGAGTTATTGCAGGAAATTACTTTAAAACAACTGCATTGTATGCAATAATATTTCAGCACATACAAAAAAAAAGCATGGATAAAGTCTCACTTCTCATAGTACACCGTACCAGTATAAATTCCCCTCTTCAACTCCCAACTTTTTTAAGTTAAAATATTTACAGGATAATAGAAAAGCATTTTTCTCGTTCACACATAATAATAAAAAAAAGACGTAATGTCACATAAATGAAGTTTTCATCTCGTTGGTTGAAGTTGGGATAGCATATTATTTTTTTTTTCATAAAAAAAAGTTCTGTTCTCTAAGTAGTTCATTATACATTCCCTTCACCACATGCTAGAAGGGTTGGGGGGTGGCTTGTTCTACGAAGTGAACCAGTCAGGGGCTAACCCACCCCTCCACTGTGAGCTTACAATAGAACGCTCGGTGATCTAATGTTATGATTATGGCACTCTGCAAGCCCTTTTTTTAGTACTAAATGAATATGGGGGCGAGGCTATAGAGTATGGAACAAAGGCAGTACTGAACTGAAGTAATTCATCTCGATTTCCACCAAAGACCAAGCGCATTAGAAGAACAAAGCCGCGACAGATGAAATGTATCCATAGAGAGCATGGCCCTAATATTTTTTTAATACAATCGTCAAACTATTATATTGTTTAGTACGTCATGAATTATTCGTTACATTATAAAAATGGACCATTGACATCTAAAGATATTAATTATTAGAGTCATAGTCATTGTTTTAATATGGTCTACAATTGTCTAGAATTATATTTTATTACGTATATAACTTTATCAAAATTATATTTTTCCCTAGTTATATACGGTTGAAAATATGTTTTTTAATCTGTTACAAAAAAAATGATGATTGCAATATGCTTTACTATTTGACTAGGCTAAGTATAGCGAGTGACTACTCAGTTAATTATTATTATTATTATTATTATTATTAGCACCACGTCTTACTACCCGTTCGGGTTATACGCACTTACGCTAATGTGTAATGGTAGGGTGATTGTGAGATGAAATGGAGGACCTACAATTTAACGTGGAATCCGAACCACCGTGGAGGCCTGGCATTCCCCACATTCACAAGATGTCTTGTCAGAGGTGAAGTAAGGGTTTGGTAATTATATAAATCTGTGCCGGGACCGAGGATTGAACCCCGGCCGCCAGCATAGAAGTCTGACACCTTACCCCTAGACCGCCAGATCACCTTACTCAGTTAAAAAAAACACAAATTTCTAATAAGTATTTTTAATTTGGAAGTTTATCTTTAGCATTTAAAATAAGTATAATAGTTTTTTTTTGCTAATCTAAATTATAATAATTCATGCATCACTAAGCCCCTTATTAGTTAAAGACTAGTAAAACGAATATGTGAAAAAGAGACCAAATTTCCATTATTAATCTTTTTGCAAACTATATACGCCAAGGCATATTTTTATTCAAAATATGAAGTAACCTATAACTGGAATTATGTTTTCAAAATTTTAAGATAAGATTTATATAAGTGTCTATTTAATGATTTTTGTAAAATTGTTTATTAATTCTTTTTTATACATATACTGACGTGAACTTAATAAGATAAGAATTTTTATGGCATAAAATTGTTTTATTTGAATCAAAGTTGAATTATAGTTATTAAGATTACAATTTAAAAATGAGTGTTTTGTAATTTTTACAGTTATTTATAGATTAAGGGCAAGCTAAATTTTAATGCAATTTAAATACTTCAATGCATCAGAAAGCGTCTTATAATGTTGATACAAAAAGAGAAAGTATTTGGCTTATGTAATATTTAAAATAGTTGAAGCCTTTGACAATAAGTATTTTACTTACACACAAAATACTTATTGGAACTATTAAATTTTGGTAAATATTATATAAGCTGCCAAAGGGAATCATAACAAATGATTACTGACGGTGGTTAAAATAATTTGCAAACGTGTGCAGGCTAGTTAATATATTATGGTAAACGCAATATTCTCATGTACAAATATGCGTGGCAAAAAAAAAGCTGTCAATTTGTTTGTTTTCTTAAAATTATCTCTTTTCAGATTATAGTTTTCTATATTTAGATTAAGTAGTAATTTTACGAAATAAAATCAATGCAATTGGAGATTGAAATATGAGCTGTATAAATATAGATACACGGGAAAAAAATATATCTTGCCATTATAGTAATAAATTGGACTCAAATAAGGATTTTTCTTTTATTATGCCTACTTGACCTCTAACATGTTGACAAATTGTTTTATAACAGTTGAGATTTACTAAAAAATTGTTTTAATTTTGTACGTATTTGGTTTTGTTATCAGAGGTATAAATTATAATTATTTGCTTTTGTTTTTAATTGTTTTCTAAAATCAAGACTACATTTTAATTAAAACAAATTTTGTGTCATATTCTGTAGATTTATTAATATTAGTAAGAATTAAGAATTACTATTATAGAACGAGTAACCAGCTTCAATCCCATTTTGTGGTTAAAATAATTTTGTGTTGAATAATAGTTCTTAGATCAAGTTTATTATTTGTTAGTAATTCATTAATAAACTTATGTTGAAGAAATCCAAATTTATTAGACAATTAAAATAAATACACACAAGTGTGGAAAAGTAAAAATTGTTGGTTCATGAAACAACTTAAAAATAGGTTAATGTTATCAAGTTGTTAAATGTTTTAATCATTTAAGCATTCTTTCATTAGCTTTCTAATCTTCCACATTTTTTTTAAATTTCACCATAAATAAAAACTAGCTAGAATAAATTGTATATCAAAATAAAGTAATAAAGTTTTGTCTGGTGTTTTTGTCGCAATGAGTGAAATTGCAGGGTAAAGGGTATAAGTGTCAGCTTGCTGTGACTGGGATATTGCGGACTGACTCAGCACGTGACACACGCACTTCAGCATGTGTGCGTGTGTGAGATATTATATGGAAACCAAGTAAGCCTCTCCCATCTTTCCTTCACAGAGATATCTCTCCAAGGAGAGAAAGACACAAATGTTCTTCTCAATGCATAATTTATACTTAAATTCTGGTGGAAGCGATCATGTATTTTTTTTTTCCAAGGAGGATTCAAGCTCGTAGCAGAAATGGTGTCACAAATATCTAGAGAGAAAATAGAGAAAAGGGTGACGATTTCGTTCGTTGCTTTTCACCTTCAGATGGGGATTTTTCACGGTTAGTGAAAGCTTATAGTAGTATATGACACGCAGGAGAGTGGATTCCTCTACATAAGCAGTGTGCCGTCTTTGTATTGACATGGTTCCTAGTTGCAAAGTTCTTCTTAAGCTATAAGTATGTTATGCTTATACACTCAGATACAGAAGTTGAGTCTTGAAAGTTATTATTTTATTTGCATCGCGTTTTATTACCAACCTGAGATATCTGCATTACTGATCAATTAGTAAAATTTATATTTATTATCTAAACATATATAGAATTATGGTTGAATAATTAATTTTGGTGGATTAACAATTTTCAAGTTAAGTAAATTTGCTCAAAATATTTTGTATTGTGTAAAATAATCCACAACATATATATAGTTCTCAATAATTGGTAGTCTATTATTTCAAAACTATTTATACAATCATACTTAACTAACTTAGTATATATTTAAATCAATTAAAGTGTTTAATTATAACCTATACTCCATTCACGGTAGGAATTACTCTATGAAAGGTCTTTTTTCCTACCAATATCCTACTATATAATAGATTTCTGGTAGGGAAAGGGCCTTTCAGAAAACAATTCCTACGGGGAACGGACTTTTGAATATATTATCCACACATATTAATATATCCAAATCAGCAATGCCTTCCTTCCATCCAAGTCTTTATCTCAAGTTTCTTTCTCCTTAGTTTTATATTCAATATTTTAAAGCGTAATAGTAAGTAGTCACTTAAATGAAGACTTAATAAATAATCTGATTAAATATTCACTTAACAAATCAATCAGTTTGGTCACGTACGGTCTAATCTATATGGTTCAAGATACGCGGTAAATCTGCAATCTACAGTGAGCAACGCTAACTTAGACATTATATACTGATATTTTTGAATAATATATCACCCGCATATTTTTATTATAGCGTTAAGCTTAGTTTGTTTTTTAAATTAACTTATCACAACGAATTAAGTAGCTCCATTGGTTTTTGATTCAAAGTTCAGTATGAAATATTTCTTTTGAATATATCACGTTCAATCGCTATAATCCTTTCAATATTGATTGCACTTAGTGCATCTACAATTCAGTGATTATATAGCAACCGATGTGTTCCGCTTTAACATGGCGTTGGCAAACGTTTTAATTACGAGTACTATATCGTAGCTTATGTCTAGACATGTATTAACACATTATGTTGCGCTTAATACTGAATGTCAGGTTGTATGCAAATAAACATAGGAGATTTGCGATCTACAAACGGATGGAATGAGAAGAAAAGAGAGAGTTGAGCAATTAAAATAAATGAATTAACATAAACGATTTTTATATTTTTAATACGTTCAGGAGAGGATTGATGCATCTCCTGATACTTTACTTAAGTCTACATTCAGGCTAAGGCACCCTTAAAAAATCCTAGGTGCTATCTAACATGATTAAACAATTTTACAACATTCTCATGTGCTTTTTATAACTTTATAACTATAACAAAAATTACTTTCATATGTTCTAAAATCTCTGTTAATGGAAAATCAAACTATTCTCCAAATGATAAATTAAATTAAGAGAACACAAATAACACCAAACACTTACTGGAATTGATGCGAAGCATTAAAATACATAAATACATTAATAGAGCTAGTTTATTTTAATCATCTTTAGAGACGAATGTTCGTTCAATTTCTTATGTTTTAATAATCATGATAACGTTATATTAGGTTGGTTGGACAACTACACCCGTGCAGGAGAATCGAGCACAGGACCTAGTGTCTCAAAACTTTACTTCTGAAGTACCCATAATTGTTCCATTCGCAGGGTACTTATTTCCCCACTATTCCAAAGATGATGCAGCATAGATTGGACGTATGAATATGTTTGCAGTATCTGTAAATCGACTAAATTGTGCAGAATATCATGGAATTTAATTCAGTTTGAATAACACTTTCTGGTCAGTAGAAATCTAATGAATATAGATTAAGAAGAAGTAAGGCTACATTATGTAAGTTCTGCTACCTATTAAGTAAAAGGATCGGAGATAGGAGAGGCGAGAAAGATACTTTATAAGTAGAATAGCGCATGCAGCCTTTCATTACAAGAAGGCATTACTAGTCTCTACTAGAATAAATTTGGAAATCAGGAAAAGGTTTATAAAGAAATGTGTTTGAGGCATTGTGCGCTGTACAAAGGTGAAACATAGATCATTGGTGCAGCGGAAAGGAAACGATTATCAGCATTTGAAATGTAGTGCGACAGAAAAATGTTGCAAATGTCATGGATCGAGATAGAATCAAATACAGAAGTGCCAACAAAAAAAATCAAATGAAGTAAGAAGATTTTGGAAAGATATACAGTAAAGAAGAATTATTAACAACATGGTAGGCCATATACTGAGACATTAGCCCAGGATAGGAAACTGTGAATAACTACAGCAAACCGATCACAAGATAGATGGCCTAGTGAATTAATCAATGAATTAATATAGCTGCGTTATCTGATAGATGGTGATATTAACAAATCACCCATTTGTAGCCGACGATTTCCGCACGTCTATCATAGACTCTGCCTTAAAATATGAGTGACTAGCTACCCATCACACCCGCTTCAGTGGTCTAACACAACGCTCTTGCAGTAGACTGGACTGCCGATGACGGGGAGATCAAGGTTTTGATTAAATAATTGATTTGGATAAGGATTCATATCATGATACGGATATAATCACTTTTTGTTCGCATCCGTGTTTTAGTTGACTAATTTCAACAAAAAACTTTTATTATAATATAACTATAATAATTACATATATTGTCTCGCGGACTTTTTTGTTCACATTAGTGAGAACGTTCAATATGTATAGTATTTTTATGTAATACCAATAGTTTTTGCAGCGCACGCAGAGAAAGCGTATTTTTAGGACTATTTTTATACCTTGTGTAAAACTATCGACATTTTTATGAAGAATAAATTTAATTTTCAAAAATAAAATACAGCCTTTGTTACTAGCTGATAATGTAGCTTTATATGGTGAAAGAAATTTTAAAATAGGTCCAGTAGTTTTTGAGTTTATCCATTACAAACAAAAACAAAAAATCAAATCTTTCCTCTTTATAATATTATTATATTATATATAGTGTAGAAGATTGACCCTGTGCGCGGGACAATTCCTGGATAACTCGGTGGCTAGAGCATTGTCTTACTAAGCCAAAGGTCCCAGGTTCGATTCCCGTGTCCAGGAGTCATTTTTCACTTTCTAGAATATGATATCTAGATGGATTAAATCATCATCAAAAGCATACATAATAGCTGGAGTTATGAAAGTTAAGCTGTCTACCTTTCATGTTCATTAAATAAGATTACATACAACCCACATACATTAAAAATTAAAGTGTAATTAGTTTGGATAAATGCTAGCATATATTATATAGGTACGTTTAAGTATACAATTATTATCAGACAACGGATTTTTATGAATTTTTTTTGCGTCCCACACATACATTATATTTACGATCCATCGATTAATATGTTTTTCGTTTCCCTTTTAGGGCAACATTTAGCCATTTTTGATGACTTTTTAGGCCTTAGCCTTAGAATAAGTTTCAGGCATAAATTATATTATTATTATTATTATTATTATTATTAGCACCGCGTCTTACTACCCGTTTGGGTTATACGCCCTTACGCTAATATGTAATGGCAGGGTGATTGTGAGATGAAATAGAGGACCTAACGTTTAACGTGTGATCCGAACCACGGTGGAGGCCTGGCATTACCCACATTCACTAGCTGTGATTAATACAAGTCTTGTCAGAGGTGAAGGAAGGGTTTGTCAATCAGATAAATCTGTGCCGGGACCGAGGATTGAGCCCTGGACCTCCAACACAGTAGTCTGAAACCTTACCTCTAGACCACCAGGTCACCTTATTAATTATGTTGAGTAAGCGTATTTGTAATATTATGGATATTTAATAAATATATATAAATACTCAAACATGTTTTCAACACACATCTGTTAGTGTGAAAAGTTAATTTATTCAATGAACTTTGTATCTTCTTTGCTTGTTTGGTTGTTAAATACATATTCCTGGTGAGACACTACAACTAAGCTTTAGATGGCTACGTTGGGAGAGCATAGCTATTAGGTGTTTAGCAGAAATTCGAAAATCAATGTATTAAGCCGAATACAAGATTGTATTTGTTAAAGACTTTACATAGCGTCCCATTTGCAAATCACGTGTTTGATTGAGTCGTATACACTCATTCTGAAATTCTGTTTAAATTTTTAGAAATATTTTTTGAAAATTCGAGGTCAATCATTTATAGACCACCAAGGTCCGGACCCTGGTTATTGGCGATTAATACTAAAGGGTGGGAATTGGGAGAGTATCCTGTAAGAAATGCACCCGCATCATCATGAAAAAGGGAATGGAGAGAGCAACAGTTCTGAATCACACGTGGAGAACCTCCTCCAATGCAACAAGTCGAGATTGTAGCCTACACATCCCCTTCATAGGTGATCTAATTTATCACGAGCCTAACGGATTTTATCGCGTGGACACTGGTGAAAACTTTAATAACTGATATCTTTATTGATATCAAAGTATTAGAGTAAAATATTAATGATAAAATCCATCATTATACACAAAACCCGCCTCAGTGGTCGAAAGGGCTAAGGCGTCATTCTTGTGTTAAGACTGGCCAGCTGATGACAAGGGGGTTGGGTATACTGAGGATGCATTTTATTAAATAGTTTTCTACTCACCTTTCACGCAAATGCAGGTATATTACCGGTAAAACTACTCCTTCCTCGTACTTACTCCATCGCGTACAAACTGAACAGGTATTATTATTATTATTATTATTATCACCGCGTATTACTACCCTTTCGGGTTATACGCACTTACGCTAATGCTTAATGGTAGGGTGATTGTGAGATCAAATTGAGGACCTACAGTTTAACGTGGAATCCGAACCATGGTGGAGGCAAGGTATTCAACACACTCACAAGTTGCGATTAATACACGTCTTGTCAGAGGTGAAGGAAGGGTTTGGTAATCAGATAAATCTTTGCCGGGACCGAGGATTGAACCTCGGCCGCCAGCATAGAAGTCTGACACCTTACCCTTAGACCACCAGGTCGCCAATAGGTAGTAAGACGCAGTTGTATAGAAACAAACAAAATAAACATGAGATGTATGTAGTTTTCAACACCTTGGTTGGATCCGCTGACCCTCAGTTGACTTTTAGGCTACCGTGCCGTGGGGGTCGGAGGGACTGATATAGGTGAGGCTAGAAGGGGGTTATCTTATGAGGGATGCTGTCAACTGGACCAGAACAGACCGTCCATCGTGGGGGATAGGGAGGAGACAAAAATCTCATAAAAAGCAGCTCTATCGCAAGGATGCCACGTGGGCAGGGACGCACAAATCAATCCGGGATACTCGTTCATCCATTGCCAGACACAAACGTTTCAACTCTTTAGAAAAAAAAGAAGAGAATCGTTGGACATTAAAATAAATAAAAGGGGGAAAAACAATGGTTGAATGGGGGAATGGGGAGGGTGAAAAGACGGATGATCATTACTTTTCTGTTGTGTATGAAGATTTATTTTGCTAGTTGGGGGTTGAGAAATGGTCACAATAAAAATAGTTGAAGATACTCTAATAAAACTATTCTTCATTCAGAATCTAAGACCAACCGACAAAGGTGGGACCCTAGATTAATATAACCCGCCTCGGTGGCGTAGTTGGCTAACGTGCTAGTCGTGTCGAGCCCTACTGCTGAGGACGGGGAGATCGAGGTTCGAATCTCGGTCGGGTGAACTGGGGGAGGTTTTTCTAAATGGTTTTCCACTCTCCCTCCACGCAAATGCGGGTTCAATTCCTCTAATTCAACCTTCCCAATTCCTAATCCATTAGTAGTAATTAGTACTTAAAGCGTATAACCCTAACGGGTAGTAAGACGCAGTGCTAAATATTATTATTATTATTATTACTTACTCTCACTCTTTCTTTAGATTACATTTCTAGTAAGCACTACCTTAAATACATTAAGTCACGTAAAATGCATCTATTAATAATAATGATCATTCTTACTACTATCATTAGCTACATGGTACACGGCGTCTGACTCTCAAAGGACTGGATTTCTGGTGGCGGTGAAGGCTCATACTACATTAGGATGCCTAGGGGGATGGTTGTTCATTTACTCTTGGTCTTATAAGAGAAAAATATCTCAAAAATACATTCCTAATCCCAACACCATTGTTTAAGTCGTTAAATAACTAATGACTGATACTGAAACTGTGAGAAAATAGGAGCATCTCAGTTCACCACAGGGCATAACAATCAATCTAATGTTTCTAAGCACTCTATAAAATAAATATTTGGTTGCTTATGGATCAAAAACTATTGGTTTCATAAAAATATATTCCAGGTTAAAATTATCTTTATTTTAACAGTATTACATCCCTACAATGAGAAGTTATTCCGTATCTCAGATTGTTACGGAGATAAGATCTAAATAGGAAATTTCTGTCTGTGTATTGTACCCTTTAATCCATTTTCATGGGAAAAAAAATGAAAATTGCCATTTTGTTTGTAATGTTAATAAGTGTCTAGATACAAAATTTAATCAAAATATCTAAAGTCTTTATTGAAAAATATCGATTTTATATCTTTATGCCCATCAGTAAATTACCCTTAAATTTAGGGTTAAATATCTAATTTTTTTAAAAAAACCTTGGGGGGTCCTTATGAAGACCCTGGATACCAAGTTTTAGCCTGATCTTTAAAATAATTTTCGGTCTTAGTCCAAAATACAGACAAACAAACGGAATCGCAAAAACCACTTTTTCGGTTTCAGGGGGTCATGAAACGTCGACGTTTATCAAAATCTCGAGTTCAATCTTTTTTGAAGATAACAATAAACTACTTTTTTCAACGACGAGTCGAGAGAAAGTAAAAATCAATATTAACTCTTAATTTAAAACAAAAAGTAAGGTTAGAATTTAAATAGTGCTTCTTTTAAAATGAGTAGCTTAATGGCCACTTATATATATATATAAATTTTATACTTTAAATGTCGGGTGATCTGACGGTCTAGGGGTAAGGTGTCGGACTTCTGTGCTGGGTGTCCGGGGTTCAATCCTCGGTCCCGGCACGGATTTATCTAATTACCAAACCCTTCCTTCACCTCTGATAAGACATCTTTTGAATGTGTGTTATGCCAGGCCTCCACCGTGGTTCGGATTCCACGTTAAACTGTAGGTCCTCCATTTCATTTCACAATCACCCTACCATTACAACATTAGCGCAAGAGCGTATAGCCCGAACGGGTAGTAAGACACGGTGATAATAATAATAGCTTTAAACGTCAAACAAAACTCGGTCCTGTGGATCAGTGCTACCAACACTGGAATATTATTCTGTAATGGATGCCAGCCGTGCAGCTTTATTTGGCCGTATATTTCTATTACATATTATCTAGCACTACACCCATTTCCTCCCCCCCCTCCTCATACTCCCCTCGTACGTGAGCATGTGAAGTTACATCAATAAACAAGTCATTTACGGTGGGATTTATACACCATTTTGGTCATGTGTGGAGGCTATATAAATCTACATAGAAACAATTAAAACTCCTTCGCAGGGAATAGCGGTTTAGACCAACAAAACAGCTATCCTATCTGTTAACTGAAATTTAAAAAAAATTAAACTAAAAGAATAGTTTGGAAAAAAACTCATAATTTGAGCTATATTTTAATTTTCTTTCTATTCTGTCAATGTTTTAAACATATTTTTTTTAAAGGGGATGTCACTAAAGTATTTATTAGTTTTGAACTACCAAATAAAAGCACATTTTCGGTTGACAAACATTTCATGAACGTCACGTGTGGGTGAAATATAAACAAACTTTGCGTTATTCAGAAGATTTATGTTACACCAGGATTTAAATAAAATAACTGGTTCATTAAAAATATTTTACAGTGAATTTTAACCAATGAATTTAAATGTTTACCATACGAATGAATGTAATCTAGAATTGAGTGACCATAATAAATAAAATTGTTATTATTTCGATATTGTTTTTTAACATACATCAAAACAATTATATGTGTATTAGAAACTAGTGTAATCTATATTTTTAAAATATTACTTTTTTTTTTAACTAACCACGTATTAAAGCATAAGTGAAAAAAAATCAAGATTTTTCAAATAAAGTTTGCAATACTTACTTTTGATATATATACTTTAAATAATTGATTTGATACAAACTTCAATTTGAGTTTAGATTAATTAGGATATAATCTTATAATCCAATATAAAAGTGAAATTTCTCGACAGTCCATAAAACAAAATAAAAGCAGAGAAAAACCGCAATATCAGCATCATTCAAAAACACTTCACGGTAAGGGTATCTGGCAATTACTTCTTTTTTTTGGTCATAAATGTTACCCCTCTCTTTTCCACCATCGTAAACCTCACCCTGCGCCAGACCACCCCTTTCCATGTTCCAACCTCTCCAACAGCAACTGCTGATCAATTCCTTTGATACTTCTATCTGCGTCTATCGGACCAACCCTACCTCCAAAAAGGGGCTCGGGATAGCGAGAGAATGGAGTAAAGAACTGTACCTACCAGAAATTGGGGGGAAATGGGTTGTTGTAGAAAGGAAAGTTACTTTCGGAACAATCTTTTGTTAGTTTTCATTCTCCTTTTCAATGAATTTGTCACACTTTTTAAATGAAATTTTAGTTATTTAACTGCTTAATACTGTCTTTTTTTTAATGTATCTGGGAAAATCTACGGTAATATATCATAAATATAAATTTTAAATTGATATAAATTGGTTGGTGGGTCCCTTCAATACACTATTATGTCGAAGCGTAACATTTTAAAGTGATAAATGAATGATATTTCAATGTGATAAAAGAAAAATAAGGAAAAAAAGTAATATCGTTACAAAACAAAAAAATGATTGAAATATATTTTAAAGGATCTTAGATAATATTAAAATTGTAATTGCTATTTATATATATGCTTATAAACAAATAAAGAATATATTGAAACAATCCTCACCTTATAAGAAACATTTATATTATTTTAAAATTAAACTATCTCCAATTAATTACTTTAGTTAAAAAAATGCAAATGCACAAAGGGAATCTAGCCCGGGACCTAAGGCTTAGCGCACCAATTATCTACTACAGAAATATGCAAGATTCGTCCTGTGCTCAGGACAATTCTTTAATCATATTTTAAGGCAGAGTCTGTAAAGGGCGTGTGTAAAATCGTCATCTAATTACGAGTGATCAATATAATCCCGAGCTATCAAATCGCACAGCCACTTGCGACTCCACTGAACGCATTGATATACCTAATAAGTTATAAAATATTACTGATAAACACAAAGCTAATACTTCTCAACGGACGGTTAAAGATCTTCAATAAGCTGATAAGAACCAGCCAACTTATGATCAAGAAAGATACGGTTGGGTATCGCATACATACAGTACTTGTAAAAGTCACACGCTTATTCGATGATGTTCAAATTATAATTACTTAATTAGCAGAAAGTCATTAAATAGATGACAGACTCCTCGCAAGGTACCACTAATAACGTTAAAACTTTAATAACTTTTATGAAAAGAACATATCCTATAGTCCGTATTTCCTTGTACAAAGTCGACAAATTTAAATAGAATGATTTGTTAGACTCGAATAAAGAAAACATAGGCAGTAGGCACTCTAAATAAATGTCAGTGTTAAGGTGCGGCAGAAGGGAGCGCGAGTAACTTTATAGTTTTTATAGGATTACATTTTTTTGGCCAAAATAAATCAAATATGTCTCCAGTAGCAACATAGAGTTTAGTTTTTTGCACATGCTAATATCAACATATCTTGAATATCTGTCAAGGGTGTCCTGGAATTTTGTCAAAACTTTTTAAATAAAGAGAAAATGTTTTGACAAAATTCCAAGACTGCTTTGACAGATATTCAAGATATTTTGATATTAGAATGTGTAGAAAACTAAATTCTATGTTGCTACTGGAGACATTTTATTTATTTTGGGCAAAAAATTTAAATTCTATAAAAACTGTAAAAACACTTGCGCTCCCTTCAGCCGCACCTTAAAATAAAGGCTAATTTTGACGAGTGTCCTCGATGAAGTTGAGCAAAAAGGATGTCCTCATCTTTGGGGAAAGTGTAAGGGTCAGGACTAATATGTATATCTTAGGTTAAAAAGTTGTGGTGAATGATCTAATCTAAAGAAGGCCTCAACAGTTTAAACGTCATTAGTAAATGGCGTGAATGGGAAATGATTTGTGAAATCTAATATACCTTTCTTGGAGGTCCTGAAGCTGTCATCACGAGGGACGTACTGGATGTCATACACCAGGGTCGTGTTGGGTAGGAGGTGCTTGTCCTTGTTGATACGGTACACCGCGTACTTGAAGGCCAGTTCCGTGCTGCTGTCTTTCTGATCCTCTGTGAAGATGGCACCTGATAACAGGATATTTCTACAGTTAGTCCTGAGACAGCCCCGCCCACTTGAAGGCCAGTTCCCTGCTGCTGTCTTTCTGATCCTCTGTGAAGATGGCACCTGTAACAGGATATTACTACAGTTAGTCCTGAGACAGCCCCGCCCACTTGAAGGCCAGTTCCCTGCTGCTGTCTTTCTGATCCTTAATGGTAACACCTGTGAACAACGTTTGTGTAACACTATTAAAAATTAGGTACTTCAGTGGTAGAGAGGGCTAAAAGTGGGTTCTTCTTTTTCTCAAAGCCCCAAAATAAAATACCTTCAGAAGATGTCTTAAATATGACTTTGAATAAATACCTTTCCTGGGCCTTTAAAGCAATGCGTTTGTACTATAAGCCATTCGTTCTGAAGTTCTCACTTTTGATTGAAGTTTTCAAGAAACTCAGCGATATTTTATAATTTATCTTAAAGTTTCTTAAAATCGAAAGTGAGGTTCATGTCTGCAAACAGGAAGACTTTCTAGCCAAGATATTTAGAGCGATGGTTGGTCCGTAAGAATTAAGCGGCTTTGAAGTCAAAGTGAGCGAATGTTTCAATCGTGGCAATTTACTTTGTTAAACAATTTTCAAACATGCATACATGAAAAACTATCCAAATTGATGTATTTTAACATGATATGATCTTTATTGGAATTAAATCTGGTAAATATGTTGAAATTGAAATCTCATTACCCCAAACCAAGTACATAAAAACTACTTGACACTGATTATGTTAGTAAAAAAGCATATCATTTTATAGTTCAGATATTTGAGGATGCTTTTAAAAGAGATGATAAAAAACTGTGTTATAAAAAGAAAGAAATATACAAAGAAAATAGGAGTTAAGGAAAATATGGAAACAATTAAGAAAAAGAACCAGCAGACATATAAATCTAAGAAACAAGCTGAAATAAATAAAATGTTATATTTCTTATTTACATCACTAAAAAACAAATTAATGGAAATACGAATAAAGAAACTAGAAGAAGAATGAAATGTAAAACAGAAAAAAATAAAGGGAGTACATACATCTACTGGAGAAGAAAAAGATAAATGAAGTGTCTGAGTGGAATACTGAGTGATACAGAGATGAGAGTATTAGAAAAAGAGAAGGAAATATATCTCCGAGTGACGGATTGACAAATGGACTTTTCGATAGAAGTACCAAGGTGTCCTCGGGGAGTCAAGGCACTTCAAAATAAGCCACGGCCTACAGGTGTCATCTTGCTTTCGATGATATCATTCGTATCTAAGAGAGAACCGAATCAAGTTTTACCATGTTTTTGGCAAGGTTCTCTTAAAAGGTGCCGTATGTGTCAATACATTTCACGAGATTTATATGTTTAGTACAGATACCTATTAGACTCTAAAGGCCGAATGGTATTGCTCAGGGATCTTCAACCTGTGGCTCATGGACCACCGTGACATTTTTTGTGGCCCACTGGCTCATAAAAAAAATATTTCAAAATAATGGTAAATCCATATTTATATTTTATATAATAAAATAAATATTTTAAGTTATTTATACTATTTTTGCTTAATACGCGAAGGAAAATATTGCGTTTTTATGCAAATGTACCTTTAAACGGCAAATTACTATTCTAGTAGACAAGGGATAGAGTACTACTTCGGGTGCGCTTGGACATAGTCGGGAATGTTCGGACATAGTCGGGAGTGCTCGCATATACTCGTCACCATTGAGACACTTGAGACGTCAAAAGAAAAATAATTATTATATTAAGTGTTCAATCCTTATATTGTCGTTACAGCCATCAAGAAACATAAACGTTAGCCCTTGCACCTTAAAAGGTTGACGATCCCTGCTTTAAGGCGTCCCTTTCGTGTTAGACTGATCTGCTGATGACGAGGAGATCGGGGTTCAAATCCCTGTCGGTTCTACTGAGGGCAAAATATTAATTCAATTAAAGGGAGGAAACCTTTCAATTGATAATAATGTGTCACATATTTATAAATTATCTTATTTTAACATATTTAACTAAAAAAAAAGTAGTTTAAGTATTTCATGCGTTCGTCCATACCCACTTAAGATAGTTCTGTAAGCTCTGTATATATTTATCTATCGTGTGAATCCAAGAAATAATAGTAGTGGTTTGAAACCAATCGGCATAAAAAAAACCCACCCAGTTTCCACGCGGAACAAACTGATCAAAGAAAGGTTTATTTCAGGGTAACAGGACAAACCTACACCTTCGGTATTTCTTTAATCGGAAGCACTCTGTAATCAGGCCTCTCTTTATCAATGAAACCGCGAGGGGAAAAGGTTCGACTATTGTGATAACAGACCAACAGAGGCCCGTGTATTAACGGTCACAGGTACAGCCTCCTCTCACACCTATAATTGCCATCTCTCAAGGCTTGCACCGCTGGAAGCAATCTAATTTCCTCTTCAACCTTAAACCATGGCAGGGTAGTTACTGCCCCGTGGGAGATGAGTTCAAAATAGTCGGGCCATGGAACAAGGTGGGAAGGAGGTGTCACTTCTTGTTTACGACAAGATGACTGCGTTGAACATCCGAGGTGGCATTCTAACGTCTGCGGACAGCTCGCGTGAGAGATATCTCGTACCCTGGTCCGTGGCAAGTATATATACTGTTCAGTGGCGTGTTGTGGAGTTGGTTATAAGGTTATAACCACGTGTTACCACCTGTTTGGGTGATACACATATATTATAATTACTCTAATGGTACAGGGATGAGGCAGGAAGCATTTTAGAGGGAGTCTACCCGCATTTGCTTGGAAGGAGAGTGGGAAACAATTAAGGGCAAATCTACCCTCAATAACTTGACTAGGATTTTAACCTCCAATCTCCCCGTTATAAGCAGGCCAGTCTAACACGAGAGGAACACCTTAAACAATTCAGCCACCAAAGCGGATGTGTTACGAATCGTTTCCAGGATGAGCATAGTTCAAACTGTACCTGTGATGTAGGCTATTATTATTATTATTATTATTATTATTACTCTTATCCTTTTTGATATTTACGCTTTTACTACTCTTAATTTATTAATTAGTTCTATCATCTATCATTAATAATTATTATGTCCATTTTTAATAAGTATTCATCAGTATGAATCAATATTTAGCTTTATTTTATTATTTTATTGTATGTACTTGTAAGGTAGTTGTATACTTTTAAGGGCTGGCCTGTCATGGTTCTCAAGACTGTCGACATGCACTGTAATAAATGAAATTGAAATTATTACTCAACAAAACACTCATAATCAGTTACTAAAGAAAACCATTCCCCATATGTAGAGCAGAGATTGTGTATGATTTATCAAATGAGGACTATGTAGATTCGATTTTGATAAGGTCTACGTAACCTTGGCAGCACTCCACAATATTATTATTATTATTATTAGCACCGCGTCTTACTACCCGTTCGGGTTGTACGCACTTACAATAATGTGTAATGGTGGGGTGATTGTGAGATGAAATGGAGGACCTACGGTTTCACGTGGGATCTGAACCACGGTGGAGACCTGGCATTCCTCACATTCACAAGATGTCTTGTCAGAGGCGAAGGAAGGGTTTGGTAATCAGATAAATCTGTGCCGGGACTGAAGATTGAACCCCGGCCGCCAGCACAGAAGTCTGACACCTTACCCCTAAAACTCCACAATAAAATACAAACTTTTTTTTCTCTGCAGCCAACATTGGTAACATTTTCACTAAATTATTGGAGTGATTCTATAAATATTGATAATATCTATCAAATTAACAGCTTCATATCATATGACTTTGTGAATGAATACGTGAAGTTATATCTAGTAACTAAAATAGCAAGCGGACGAGGTTCTTCCTATGAAAATCAGACTAACGTCAGTTTAATTCTACAAATCCCGTGATCACGATATCTTTTCTTCGTTATTCCATGGAGACGGAGTTTCCTCTCCTAGTCCCCATGAATAAAATAGAGGTAGCATGGAGGCACATCAAGTGGAGAGAATTTCATTAAAACTTGAAGGCGAGCCGTATTAGTACTCTATTAATAACAATCAACAGGAAGTGTTGGCCTCAGATATTTTGCGTGCATTTCAAGAAGCGTTTTCATGATGATATATGAATAGGGTCTTTTTAATTTGAAAGCGAATATAGTAATACTGATTAGAATAACACCATTTAAAACATATGATAAAAATATGTTTTGGTGAGCTGAAGTAAGTAAATTTCCAATTTATAATATAAATTAATTTTTTGGGATGAACACACTCCAGAATAATAATTACCTGTTCCTCTATCCGGCCGAAAAAAAATCTCAAATCCCAAAGGACCTAGGAAGCTGAAATTTTGCAGACAAGTAGCCTCAAACCCTAAAGAATGCAGAAATACTTGGTGACCAAAATTTACACGGCAGTCCCTCCAAAAAAACAACTAAAATTGATGTACATAAATGTGTTGTTTATAGTGAAATCTTGATTTTAGGAACATTTTCACACTTAGACAGGAGTAAATAATTTATTTACTATGGGGTCTTTAATTTAAGTGTGCCTTACAAATTTTGAGGATCACTAAAAGAATATTCCCACTCGAAATCATTGTCCAACAAATACCAATGGCGCACATTACATGATCAGAAATTAAACCATTGATATTTAAACAGTTATTATGCTAGTAAGTCAATAATTAACTGCTAACATAAATAAACTATACGTCTATTAACATATAGAAACTTACAACTAACTTTATTAATAAAGGCATAACCCAAATACTAAACACCCAGCTCTGGTTTAAATAAGTAATTTTATCGTTAAGATACATGAATGAATCTACACACAGCTAAGAATTTACTTTAGAATCTCTACGAGACAAAACCATGTTCCTATACAGCCAGCAACATGTGATATTTTGAGGTGTTTTGTACGTCCTTTTCGAATATTTAGTCAATTAATGCTATATATTTTTTTTAAATTAGGCCTTCCAATATCTATAGTTTTCTCACCCCTGATATAGACCTTAATAGTCGCTTTATCTAAAATTTTAACCGAGATAACGAGAATACTACATACGCTAATATTAAACTGTTAAGACTGTATGATTTAAAATACTTACTCTTTGATACGTGTACGTTGACAGTTTATGTGATTTTGCTTGGAGCCAAACATTACTGAAATAGTTCATGTTTATGAACACAGATTATTTGAAAACGGTGGGGTGAAAAAAAATCAAGCCCATTAGTACATTGAATTGGTAATGTGCGTTACAAGTTAGGTCGAAGTTTGCTATTTAGAGCTAATCAGAGAAAAGACAGTCATCAATATTATTTTATTTTATTTCATGCAATTAGTCTAGTAACAATTATTCATTGTGCTTAACTTTTGGTTTTTTTTGTTGGGTTTTTCATTATGATATTTTAACACAGCGTCTATGCTATATTAATATGTAGGCCTATTAATTAAGGTAATATATAAGAGATAGGGAGGGTTGGATTTTGAGGTTGTGTACTCGCATTTGCGTGGAAAACCATTTAGTAAAAATAAAATTCAGTATACCCGAGCGGGATCACAACCCCGATATACCCGCTATCGGCAGTCTAGTCTATTGTGAGAGTGACGCCTTAAACCATGCTGTCATTGAAATATCTCTTTAGGTTCACTATTAGGTTGACACGTCAACAACAACAAAACTCTGGTAAATGATGATATTATAATAGTGGATTTGTTGGCGTCCAAATAACGTTTTGTTGATATCACTGATCTCTTTTAGTTGTTTGGGACAAGTTATTTAAGAGTCAGTGAAGTTACTCGAAATAAATTTCATCACCTGGATGAGCTGTAATATTAAAAGAAACATTTATATCCTATTTTAATCAAATAACAAATCAAAGACTTTAATGAGTTAAAAAAACACACACACACTAAGTCTATTTAAATAACACAGAGCTTACAAAGTTTTTGTCTAGCATTATTATTATTATTATTATTAGCACCGCGTCTTACTACCCGTTCGGGTTATACGCACTTACGCTAATGTGTAATGGTAGGGTGATTGTGAGATGAAATGGAGTACCTACAGTTTAACGTGGAATCTGAACCACGGTGGAGGCTTGGCATTCCTCACATTCACAAGATGTCTTGTCAGAGGTGAAGGAAGGGTTTGGTAATCAGATAAATCTGTGCCGGGACCGAGGATTGAACCCCGGCCGCCAGAACAGAAGTCTGACACCTTACCCCAAGACCGCCAGGTCACCTTTTCGTCTAGCAAAATAAAGTGTTAGCGTTGATATTACAGTCCGACACGTTAGTTCAGTCGGCAGTGTATCTTTATACTGAGCTAAGGGTCCTGGAATATATTCCCGGCATGGCCGAGAAATATAACATTGGTCAAATGTAGGTCCCCCCCCCCCC